>OX638138.1:72678184-72973184 GCA_951805005.1 Othius punctulatus
GTGGGGCTGCTAGATTGATTTTTTCTTCAAGATCTTTTTTGAAGCTTTGCCAATCTGTCAGTTTATTTACTAACGTGGAGTTGTTTTCTCGCTTGATGATTTTTTCACTGAGTATTAGTACAATTGGTGAGTGATCCGAGTTCATATCCCAACCTTCTTCTACATTCATATAATGTGCAGCTATGTTTCTAGTAATAAAAAAAGTCTATAAGATCTGGTATCTTGTTTGGGTCAGTTGGCCAATAGGTTGGTTTTCCGTTAGATAGTGATTCACATCTAAGTTCCCTGATTGCTTGTAAAAGTTCATTGCTATTAGTGAGAGTTAATCTAGATCCCCAATGGGTGTTCTTAGCATTGAAGTCACCTTTAATAATGAATATGTATCCTTGGATTTCTAGAAATTGTATATATTCATTTTTCATGAGGGCATGTTTAGGGGACAATATATTGCTGTTAATGTAAGTTAAGAGTTTATGGTCTTAATGCTTACCACAGTAGCTTGAATTTCGTCGGACTTATATTCCATTTCTGAGTTGTGTAAAATAGTATCATTAATTATAATAGCACTACCTCCTCTAGCTACGTTACCGGGATGTGTGGTGTGATATATTTTATACCCTTTAAATTTGATAAATGATTGATTAGTAATATGTGTTTCGGCAATAAGACACACATCTATATTTTTAATATCAAAGACTGCTTGTAATTCGTCTTGATGTTAACTCAATCAATTGGCATTCCATTCCATTATTCGAAGATCATTAGCCATTTATCTGCTTTGGGATAGCTCCTCTAGTACTATGTTCCAATTTTGTTATTCTGTCATCCATTATATTCAATTTATCTAGAATTTGCTGTAGAGTTTGCTCAGTAGGTAAATGATTTATTTTGATTTTTGCTATTATTATGTTTGTTGCCTGTAACTGTCTGACTGTAGGTCTTTGTTATTGTACTATTTGTTTGTATGTCGTGTGTGTCCACATTCCTTCTTTGTGCTTGTTGACTTTCCCTTTGTGGTTGTGTGGGTAATTTCATCTTGTACAATTATTCATTTTTTATTTTTTGCATCTCTTTGGCCACAACGCAACCTCTATAATTTGCAGGATGCCCTTTTCCACAGTTCACGTACTTTGGATGTGCATTCTTTGGTTTAGTACACTCGCTTGTGAGATGTTTTCCAGTACATCGGACACATCGAGGTTCTTTTGCGCAATACTTCTGCGTGTGTCCATAAGCTTGACACTGTTTGCATTGTGGTACCATTCCGATTGTTCTTAGTGGCATTATTTCTACTCGAATGCTCTTTATGTCTGTTATCCCATATATATTATTAATGTCTTCATCGTGTCTGAAGCTTAACAAAAACATGTTTAGTGGTTGTTTAGTTTTATATTTCAGTGTAGCATCTAATACTTTATAACTCCTGCTCATAAGATGCGCTACTATTTTAGCAGGTTCGCAAGATTGGTGAAGTCTATTGGCAATTACTTTTATTGGGCTGTTCTATTTGTTCTCGTAGGAGTACCACGAACAACTGAGATCTGCTAACATCGCAGTTAGTATCCTATAGCTTTCGTCATCTGACACATTTATTTTAATATTTTTATCGTTAATAATTTTGATCTTTGCTCCATTCAATAATGTATGCACTTTCTCGTGAAGTTCATTAAAGTTTTCGATTCCGTCCACTATTACTGGTGGAAGTTGATGTATTTTTTTTGTTTTAATTTGTTCCTGACCTTTATTCGAGACATTTCCGTTTCCGTTTTACGTTTTTTGGTGTTTCTATTTTTCTTTCAATCCACTCTGTCTCTTCTGCCAATTCGTCTTCGTCGGCGAAGTACTCGATAATTTTCTCTTCTGGTTTTTGTGTTAGTCTTTATTCCAACTCGGCATATTTGCATTACGTATTGTCTAGCTGGAGCTGGAGAGTTCCTATTTGGCTGAGTAAGGAACTTCTCTCAAGTTCTGCCTGTTACCATGCGTTATACAGCACCTGTTCATTTTGCGATCTCTCGCAGTTTTGTTCCATTTTCTCCATATCTATTCTATTTTTACTTTCATTGTGCGATAGCATACGACTGGGTCGCCGGGCATCACTCGCGTAAAAACAAAGTCCTTTTTTATGGCACTAGGAATTCGCGGGAGAGCGTTGAGCTAGCCGCGTGTGTTTATCGTTCAACGGTCAAACAAATACTAGTATTCGTTATGATGATTAAATAATCCACAATTCGAAAAGTAGGATGCATTTATCCATAATACTGTATTTATAAAATCACCATTTTCCGTAATTTTGTTAATTAACCTTCTGCAAAATGTTAATCTACGGATGTTATCATTTGTTGTAAAGTACAGGTATGAGAAATATGCAATTTATAAGGGTAAAACTTATGCTTTTTTTAAATTGTTGATGCTCTAGATTTAGATACGTTAATTTGATTTTTTAGTTGCCGAGTGGAAATGTTGGGATTAGCGAACATTTAACGCTGTCAATTGTTTTTGGCCAATAACTCAGAATTTTGTTTTTTTCCGATAATTCATTGTTATTTTCCTACTTAGTTGTATTACGTTTTTTAATTTTTTTTTACATTTGTTTTATAAAGCAATTCAAAAATTTAAATTAAAATTGGAATAATTTATATTTCCTATATTTTTTCATTTTAACATATGTTGTTTTACATCGTTGATAAGAGGAAAAGAAAGTCTAATTAGGCGTATAAAAATCAAATATGGCGGCCATTTAAAATAAGAAAGTTGCTATTAATATCTCGAAAACCTCCATCTTGTCTTTTGTTTTGACCTGATTCTTTAGTTTGTGAGATCGACCTAAGTAACTTTCGTTTTAAACGTTTTCCCTTATCTTTAGTAATTATGAATATATCGGAGTTTATAGAAAATCGCGATTTTTTTTTAATAACTTCTAAACTACTCGAACATTTCAAAAATTTTCAACAATTTTTCAACAAGATATGGAAATTAACTAAACGCAAATCTTGTAATCTTTTGTATAGCGTTTGTGAAGGTGAGGATAACAATTGGTACTTTATTAATTATGTTGGGGATATTAGTACCAAAATTAGCAATAGGTTACGTAAATTTGGCTTAAAATGTATAGTTGTTAATAAGTCGAATCTAGGTGCAATTTTATCAAATAATAAAAGTAACGTGGATCCTCTACAAAAAAGTGGCATTTACTAACTTATGTGCGCGGATTGTGACGCGTGTGACACGTCTATGTCAACCAAACAGGAAGGAATTTCATTACACGAATGAAAGAACATAGGAGAGCAATTCAACAAAACAAGGAGGACACGGGATTAGCGCATCATTGCATTGAGAATAATAATTTCTTCAGAAATGACAGCCTGGAGGTAATGCACACGGGATACAAAGGGAGACGGCTGGATTTACTCGAAATCCTAGAAATTCGAAAAGCGGTCACTAATGGGGATAATATTGTGAATGAACAATTAAGCTTTGATAATACGCCTTTGTTATGCGGCATCCGTTCGGAAAAACCAAGACTGTAATTCATTTATTGCCATGTTGTAAAATTTTTCTTGCTTAGTATATATTGCACATTTGTTAAATTTTAATTTTAGTGTCTCTGTACTCTTGAGAATGGTCGTGAGGCCGAAACAATTGTAGAGGTTTATTCTATTAATACAGTGAAACTTTAACCAAGTGTTTGATTTAACCTAATATATATATATATATATATATATATATATATATATATATATCTCGAAAAAATATTTTTTTTGTTATTTGGTTCGGTGCCTATGGATCTGTTATTATTGACTTTAGAAAAAATGTGTAAAGGAAAAAGTTGTACGTAATTATGTGCTTAATAATACAATCTAACCGATTATTAATTAATGACGATTATTAACTTTATTAAAGCTATAATTTTTGAGTCATGAGACAAAGTTTTTTCTAATAGAAACCATAGTTGGCTATGACTTTATAAAACAGGCGCTTTTTCAACTATTCTAATGATATACCACTTGATATAGTTATTTTTATAAATAATTAAGTTATCGTTATTTTTTACTTTTCATTTTCGAACTATTCAAGAAGTAGGCCATGGAAACAATTGCTAGAAGTGCAACGCGTTAAATAATAAATTTCAAGTTAGTTATTAAAAATTTTCTTTTCATTTCGAAATTATAAACATTATTTTGGCGTAAAATGTTTATTTCGTTGGAGTTACAATTTTATATAAAAAATATTTCTGATAAAACAAAATTACATAAGTACAAAACAACTAAACAGGGAATGACAGACGATAAATTGAGAAACAATACAAGCACATTAGAACGTAACTAAAGTAGTACCAAATCAACGTAATTATAGTTAGGAAAGTATTTAAGGTTAAATATGTTTAAAAGGTTCACCATTATGATACATGCACACCTTTTTAAAACAGAATTTGATGCTTTTCTAACGGAGCGTCCATCAATATTAGCAAAAACTTGTAACTTGTAAGTACAGCTTCTCTAAGGTGTACTGTTTGATACACTCTATCTTTTACTATTCCCCATAAATAAAAATCTAAAACAGAGAAATCGGGAGATCGGTCACCTCTATAATTGTCGTTTGTATCTATCAATTGTTTCTACAGCGTAGTACTTCGAATAGTTCGAAACTGAAAAGAAAAAAATCCCATAATTTAATTATTTATAAAAAATACCTATGTAATATGATATATTGTTAGAATCGTTGAAAAGAGGCATATTTTATAAAATCATGGCCGACTATGGTTTCCATTAAAAAAAACACAAGTTTGTGTCATAACTCAAAAATTATAGCTTAAATAAAATTATCGGTTAGACTGTATGATTAAGCATATAATTTCCTATAACTTTTTACTTCACACATTTTTTCTAAAGTCAATAATAACAGAGCAATATGCTCAGAACAAAATAACAAAAAAAAAAAAATTGTCGAGATATCTAGTTAGCCATGCAATTTTTCTAAAAACAAAACGCTCATGAAATTGAACTCGTAAAACTGCAATTCTTTCCCCATTTAATCGTCCCTCTATCTCCGCTAGTTTCTGAGATCCCCATGCTAAACATCCGAAAAAAATCACCCTGTATATATATACGCACTGTATACCACACAAGTTTTGATGATTGGTGATTTTTTATTTCTGTTTTACTGAATTTATTCCATACTTTAGGCGCACACTGTATATAAATTTTCTAAATCCTTTTTAATATAAATTATTTCTCACCAATCATCGAAACTTGTGTGGTATGAATTGGGCCGAAAAATACCCAATCAAAAGTGACGATTTTATATTTCCCGCAACTGGATTATTCTCTGCAGGAAAAATGAACTACAGTACCGAAATCATGAAATCGGAGAATGATTAAAATTTTACGGATAAAACCTTAAATTTAATCCCTAAAATTTGTATTATGTATAATGTACGTTTGTACGTTCAAGTATATTGTTGCGTGTTAGATCGTGTAAAGATCTTTTTGAACTCACCGCCTCGAAAGTGACATTTGACGCACTCTATTGACAACCGGAAATCCGTATTTCCCGGTCTAGTAGACCGGGAAAATGGCAAAAAAACACTGTCATAAATAAATCAATACATAATTATTTATTGTGAACGATCTACATCGACTTAAGCAGGGTTATTATTGTACACATTTATCGTACAATTAGTACAATTTGAAATGCAAATTCCCGAACTTTCCACCGCATCGGGTTTAGATATAGTGTGCGACACATTAAGAGTTTCAGAGATTGTATAGTTTTCAACTTGAGATGAAGGTCCCGGAGCTGGTTGCATCAATCTTTCAGCTACGTTAATTTTACTCTGCACAGAGTCATCGACGTAACCTTCGGCCACGCTTGAAGATCTCCAACCGCCAAATTTTTTAAGAGTCAGTAAATCGCCACCGTTGTTTGCAAGTAAAGTAGCTGAACTTCTTCGAAAGCAATGACCAGTGTAGGCCTGTGGAGCCTCTAGCTGAAGGTACTGTGCCACAGAGCAAGGTATTTTGCCAATTGTATTAAGACCAATAGGTGAATTAATACATTTCCCATTTCTGTAGGTCAAAAAGAAACGTTTATTTGTCCCTACTCTTAAATTTTTGTATTTTAACAATAAATTTATCCATTCTGGATTGATCACCACAAAACGTCGAGAAATATTAGTTTTGGTCTCTGGTACATTAACAAGTACCATTTCATGTTTAAACTCGATATGATCAATTAACATTTTACATAATTCATCGCGGCGACAAGCGCCAGAAATGCCCAATATTACTACTGCCTGTAAAACATATTATAGAATTATAGAATAATATCGATTAATGAAACATATTGTGTACGTACCTTCATTAACAGAAATGAGTTATCAGGGGCTTCATGAATAAATTTGTCAATTTCATGACTTTCTAATACCTTGGATTTTTTCGGTTTCAGGTTATACGTTTCTTTTTTGAGAAATGCGTAAAATTTCGTAAATTTGGAAATATCTACGTTATTGTGTATTAGTAGACAGGACTTTAGCATAGAGTAAGTGGACCATAGCGACTTTTTGCTTGAAAAGGTTTGAAAATATGCCAGCAAACAATTTTCTGAATAAGTCCGTATTTTGTTTAACCTGCACCAATCCATAAATTTCGAGTATACCAACTCGTACCTTCGTTTGGATTTATCCGGCAATAAATTTTTAATTGCCGTATTAGCGGCATTGCGGATTTCCGGAGGTGTACAACTACTTATATCCGAATCGGAAGACATTTTATTAGAAACTGAGACTTTAAACGACAGGCTTTAAAAAATCAACTGTCAAAGTAACAATCATTGTTTTGCTATACAGCCATGGCTTGCTTTATTTCATATTTTGAAACGGAATGAAAATTATTTGAGTTTATGCTGATCGTTCTGTTCGTTTCAAAAAAAAATGTACAAACCACTTGCGGGAATCATTTTCCCGCATTCACGCAGATGAAGCATTCGCTCCCTTCGGTCGCTCATGCTTCAAAATTGCGTTCATGCGGGAAAATTGTGTTCCCGCACTTGGTTTGTAAATAACTATAATTGTTGCACCAATGCGGGGAATAAAATCAGTGGAGTAATGTGTTTAAAATGATGGATTTATTGATGTACTGTACAACACAAGTGGTAATATTCAACTGACAATTTGCACACCAAGCGGGTAGATGCCCCCGCACACCACGGGGTTTTAGGGCTGGCCAGTGACCACGTTTCCGAGAATTCACGCATCTGGCGACCCTCGACTGAGAAAGCGTCCTAGCGTCCTGCCATGAACGCGACATATATTTTAGTTCGTTTCTTACTCATACGCATTCATGTTCTATAAGGCAATAAGTTTTTGTAGACAAATTCTGATAATTTCACAAATTTGCACCATAAAGTGTCACGTCGATCTATTGTGTTGCTAAAGTACAATCTGATTCCGTGATTTAATATTTTCGCTCATTGAAATTCTGCACGGGCCTTGTTCAGTTAACAGTTCAATGGAGCTTGACACTGTCTGTGGCAACACAGTCTGCTCACGTATCCATCAGCATCGGCTTGTGCAAGCACGATAAATTTCAAGTAAAAACAGAATTACCACGACGTCAAATACCTTTATTGTAAATATTTTCAGAAGAGAGTGTGAGTTGATGTTACGTATAATAATCATTTATTTTGGGGTTGAGTAAAACTGAAAACTTATCTGCAGGGATTCTTGTAGCATTTACCAAAATAGGTCTTAAATACGTTTTAAAAAACTCTTGGAACGATGGGTGACGAGAAAATCAGAAATTGATCAATACTTATGTGTAAAAAGAAAATATCCGTCAACTAGAACTGTTAAAAATAATATTTCCTCTAGAAACTGTCCTTTACAGTTACATGGAGAAATTAAACAAACAAAAAAATTAGAATTCTCTGCTTGAATTATTAGCATTAGTTATATTACATCACATGTATAATTGTGATGTTTGAATGTTGATAACTGTAACCTCAGAGTATAGTAGAGTATGACCAGTGAATTAGCGAATTTTATTGAGACTGCCAAAGTTTATGAAATGTACATCCAATTTTGTAGGCACACCTATCCTGTAAATAACTTATCTTTAATTTTAGTAAAGGTTGAAAAGCCCGGATCTTACAAAATGGCGATGAAATAAACGTAAACTTATAGATAATTAGATACCATATGTGTGTGAGCAGAAGGATTATTATTATTATTCAGTAATTATTAATTATACAATATTTATGTTAATAACTAATAATACTATTTACAATACCTGAAAGTAAATATATCTTCGTTTGTTTTTAAAAGGGTATAATACAATTATTATATCTGATGTTCAACCACTCTTTTCAGTGATATAATCTTTGAACTTTCTGCACGGTCAACGAGCTTTAATTAATTTACCTAATTAAACTTCAACCTTGACAAACTCGCAAATTATCAACAAGTAGTAGTAAATCAATAACATTGTAGGTGATGTACTAGTTCTTCAAAAGTAAGACCTTAGTGCGCATAATTTAAGCTTGCTGATAGAAAATTTTCTACTCATCCAATTAATTAGAGCCTGCGCTGGTAATTGGATGTAATTTTAAGATTGCTAATAATGTCGTGTCAGTTAATCGTTTGGTAATATGATTTTATCTACAACTATTTAGTAACATTTACATTACTTGTATATTTTTGACAAATAACGGCATGTGTTACTTTCATAAATTGAATAATGATGACAGCATAATTGAATAATATTATTCCATGACAAGCAATCGCTGTCATTGTCAATGTCACTTGTGTTTTGCGTTTCGAAGTTCTTTCATCGTGTTAATTTCATTGAGACATGTCCGATGAAAGTGAAATCTCTTTAACGCCCCCAGAGATATTGGAGCAGGCGAGAATTGCTACTGAAAAATTGTTGCCAGAAAAATCGAAAGGTAAATATGATACGACATATAAGAACTTCATGATATGGCAAACGAAAAAAAAAACGTCTTCGTTTTCTGAAAACGTCATCCTGGTTTACTTCACCGAATTGGCAAAAACGTATAAGTCGTCGTCTTTATGGGCTTTCTACTCTATGCTAAGAAGCACACTGAATATTTACCACAATATTCATCTGGAAAATTATATGAAGTTGCAGTCATTCTTAAAGCGTCAAGCTGAGGGTCATCGCCCAAAAAAAGCCAAAGTTTTTACACCGGAAGAAGTAAACAAATTTATTACCGAGGCTCCGAACCACTCATTTCTTTTAACAAAGGTTTGTATTTTTATAATCATTATTTCAATGTTCTCTAACAAAACTGTATTTTGCATAGGTAACATTAATCATGGGACTAATGGGAGCTTGCAGATGCAATGAGTTGCATGCTATAAAAAATGAAGATATACGAGACTATAATGGAGCGCTAATAGTAAACATTCCCTTTACAAAAACTAAAACTACAAGGTCATTTACTGTGTCTGGTGAATTTTACGAAATATGCAAAACATACACTAATATGCGACCACCGACTGCTAAATGCAGCTCATTTTTTTTGAATTACCAGAATGGGAAATGTACTGCTCAAAAAGTTGGCATTAATAAGATATCAGCAACAGGAAAACAAATTGCTACATTTCTAAATCTGAAAGATCCCGAATTATATATAGGCCATTCACTTAGAAGATCTTCTGCAACGATTTGTGTCAGCGGAGGCGGTGATATCACTGCGGTAAAAAAGCTCGGTGGATGGAAATCCACTACTGTAGCTGAGGGATATATAGAGGACGATATAAGCAACAAGTTATCCAGAGGAAAAGCTATAGAAAAAGAGATTAGCAAAAGTAACAAGCCTTCTACTAGCACAAGCTCAACAATAAGTAGCACTAGCACAAATACGACCATCCACAAGAATTATGATTTCGTTGGAAATTCAACTCCAGTCATTAATTTCCACAATTGCAAGAATGTTACAATTAATTACGGTACCCATAAAAATTTAATTTACAATTTAGGTGCATTGTTAAAATTGTTGTAGATAAAGTATAGTATTCGACTCGCGCGCAATGGCTATTACCCACTCAGATGATTACAGCACTCGCCGCTGCGCGCCTCGTGCTGTAATTTCATCTTCGTGGGCAATAGCCATCATTACGCGCTCGTTGAATAATATACTATTATAATGAATGTAGTTTTCTTACGACTCCCAGTAGTAGTTTACGAAAATCAAATTAATCGTTATTAATCGAAGATATACCGATTAAATTACTTTATTGTCTGTCTTTTATCGTATCTATTATTATGCTGTTCCCAACTGCCTTATCTATAACTGCCAAATTTTTATCGTACGTGAATTTTGTCTGTTGTATATCGGTTGAATATCTTCGGTTTGGTTTTGTAGTGGTGTACATATCACCATGCATTGGGAGTTGCCATAGTAAAATCAGATTATTGATTCCACAAAAAAATATATTTACAACATTATTTTATTTTATTTTTATTTTTTGTTATGGTGAGCGCATTGCCGTCAATTTAAAATTTTCGAGAGGTGTTTATTGGAGGGGACGAGGGACTGACAAACATGTCAACAGTACGTCAAAAGATATCCCCTCAAATAAAAAATTGACATGTTTCGGGAATTTTCAATTTTACCCTTATTTTTTGAGAAATCCGGGATGGATACTTTTCAAAAAATCACCCTGTATGTAGTGATGACGTTATAACGGCCATGTTTCTACAAAATTTACTCGTTTTTATCCACCACTTTAGCATAGTGAGATAAATATTTTATAATAAAAACTTTTTAAGTGCCTTTTAATTCCTCGACCCTTCAAGTACTTTAGTTTCATTTTTCTTTTGCCCATCCCTTCCGGTTTCTCGTGCGAATTTCCGGTGTGGGTGTTCCATATTAATTACGCTGCTGACCCACTTACATAAGCAGCTATTCGTGCCGTCCTGGTGATAATTGTCGCTGATGTTTTTTGCACTTTACATAAGTGAGACCAACGACACAGGCGTTTACCATCGATTCGCTTAATTAACAGTAGGGGGGGGGGCAAATGATCCTTGAATTTTACGTCCTTGGCTCAGCCGTTTAATGGCCATAAGTGGCGGATGGCCTCGTCACGATATGGACAACTGGTTGAATTTATTACGAGTCGCAATTCGAAGATTATTATGCTAGAGTAATGAAAATTTAATGGTCGCTGGGAAATACCTGGCAGTTTGATTACGTGATTGATCATTGTATTGCTAGCAGGTCAAAGGTGTAAGGTTGTGGTATTCAGCTGTACATTATTGTTTGGACGATTCAGAACATTCAACAGGGTAGTAATCATATAATGTTTAAAATAATCTTCCGTCAATGATTTAAGATTTCGAATCAATATTATTTAAAACATACAGATGTTGACATAATTATGTTCTTTGAATGTCTTTGGATGGAATGCTAGCAAATGCTGATTATTATAATTACAGTTCTGACTTTAGACATTATGCCTTTTTATAAATATTGTAAGTATGAAGATTTTTTTATATTTGCACGAATTGGACCGAAACTGATAATTTGATAATTTTGTGTATGCATTTTTGCTTTGTTAAACCGTTATGTTTATTATTGTACTTAAATTTTGAAATAAGTTTTCGGCTATAAATAGGTATTTGTGTTACAAGGGAACAAAGTATATCATTGTCTCCCGCGGATACTTGATGCCCGATGCGAAGCGGAGGGCATTACAATCTAAGGGAGTAAATGGCACTTTGCTCCCGAGTAATACACATGACTTTTTCTACGACCTGTGACAGTGTTTCGCATAAATATTATATTTTCTTGTGCATGACAATTAAAAAACCAAATGTCAAAATATAATATTTAGAATAAGAATATTGTTAAAAATCATATGTATACAAGGAACGTACGAATTTTTATAAATAAAAATAGTACGAGGCTTATGTCGCACGTTGAATGGCTTACGGCTACCGTTGTGGTCCGTTTGAATAAAATACGTAATGGATTGAATACGGTTATTAAAACCGGGTGCGTGTTTCGTAGGACATTATGTTGAACGTTTTGAACTAAAATTCAAGTTTAAGTTTTCGTCTTTCGTGGAATCTTTTTGTAGTTCTCGCGTGAAAAGTATATGTACCACAATTACCAGTCTTTAACCCCCGCATTTTCACTATATTAGTTGAATACATCAATGTCAAATTTTGATTGCGTAATGACAGATGTTTGTTGTATTTTAAATTTTAATTTATTGTAATTGTTCTAGTAGTGAAAAAAATGGTATATACACCACGGTTGTGAATACTATTACAGGCTCGGGTCATGTAACCCTCGTATTATTAAAGCTATTTAATGTTTCTATTCTAAGTACTATTCTAGGGAGTCAAAGTTGTTTGTATCCTATGCGAGGAAAAGTAGAACTTTCCTCCTTTATATGAGGGTGTACTTTCTATTAAGGGAGTAGAAAAAATATTTTAATTGACTGTAGGAGAAATTTGGTAATAGCACATTTAAAACCAAATTTGATTATAAACTTTTTCAGATAACAATAGTATTTGTTAGGGTTATGTGCCCTTATGGCAGGCACTCTTGCCATCCACAGGAGTGGCGCGAGGAGACGAGAAAAGGAAGGAGAGGCTGGAAAGCGGACATACCGTGACTTCCATGATGAGCCGGCTTTGCGTGAAACAAAGATGGATAGAAATGCGTGGTTACCATGGCATCAGATTGTTGTTGTTGATAGAACAATTGAAGATTGCAGAGGTTTGGAATCGGGGCTGGATCCTGATTGCCGTGAAACATAAAGAATACATCAGAATACGTTCCTGTGAGCAGTTAGTGCTGTATTACACGCCCCGTCTGTGGAGTGTATCTAATTTTTGTGATGCAGGTAGTCTTAATTAAAATAATCTTAATAATATTTTTTTTTTAAATATTGTATTATAGCTATTATTGCATGAATTATTGTTAATATACCAAAAGCTTCTGCTCTTCCTCTTGTGTGCTTAATGTCATGTATTGACATGTATTGTCGGTGAGTTGTTATTGATTCTTATTCCCAACCACAGAATCAATAACAACTCACCGCCAATACATGTTAACGGAACAAACGTATACCCCACAACGACGATAAAATACTTAGGAATGACGATTGACAATAAGCACAAATTCGACAAACACTTACGGAACACAAAGACGGAAATACAAAAACGAGCAAAACATTTTAGATGCCTAACATACGGAGGAAGAGGGATATCTATTAGTACAGCAACAAAAATTTACAAATCCATCTGCAGGCCCATGATTGACTACGGCCAGATCATACTAAAAAATGTAAGAAACACCTGCAAACGAATTACGGACGTAACTGAATGGAAGACATTAAGACTTATCACTAAATTAAGACATAAGGACAATCATCTTCATAACATATCAAACATAAATTTATACAAGATCACCAAAACCATACCCATCCAACAAAGACTAGACAAACTACGAAATAAATTTCAACAAAAACAGGACAATAGGACAATACTCGACGAATTGTGTATTAAAAGACAAAACAAACGCACTACAAAATTACATCCGACAAAAACGCTTCATGAATCATATTACACTTCATAACACTCTCTTCACACTATCAAAATAATCACTCATGAATCACATATGTAATGTAATGTATAATGTAACGTACGTATAATGTAATGTATTATGTTAGGCAAGGCGGAAAGACCCTATGGGGTCGATAGCCTAATAAAGATTGTTTATATATATAATCTGTATAATTTTCTATTATGTACAACGTGTTTCAAATTAAAATCGCCAAATCGCCATTTTTAGTCACCAGAAGGCAGTTATTTACGGTACATTAAAACAAGGAAATCTGGCAAGTAAGGCAAAATATAGAACTATGTATCTGAATTATCTGTCTATTTTCATCATATCACATCATTGTATAGACCTAGGGTAGAAAATCGGCTGTAGCAGGCCTCGGTGCTTGGCGCATGAGCGACGGAGCGAGCGAGGATGCCAAGAAACGAAGGGCTGCTAAAGCCTTTCGGCCTGCGGGACACACGCAATTTTGCCGCCTATCTATAATATTTTACTTTTTTGCTCTATAATCAAACGGATTTCGTTTGCTGCACTTTTATGTCAATTTATGTCGATTTTTTTATGTCAACATTTTGTTTTATTTTATAAACCGACTTCAACATTGAATGTTCAGGCCACAATGTAGCACTCTTGTTTCTTTCTGCTATATACGCAAGTACTGTATTTTCTGCAATGTTTTTTGCTTTAAGACCGTTTTCCAACTACAATACTTATTACATTGGGGCATGTACCGACACTATTATTTTATTGATTAATTAGTTTAGCCGAAGCGGCAGCGACACATTCCCTTATTTCGAGTGGTATAAGCAAGTCGTCATCGATGCTAACATCCATTACACTTAATACACTTTTTAATTAGAGAATAGGTACACTATATCTGTCACCGTACCAGTCAAAATGACAGTTGTTTTAGAAAAGTTAAAATAAGGTTTTTTTGATTTTTTTCCACGTTAACGATTTTTAGTTAAATTTGATTAAAATGTGAATAACTTGGCAACGTTGCATCTGATCCCAAAAAAATAAAATAGATTTGTGAAGCCCACATGAAGCAGACTCTAAAAATGAAAGAATACACAGGGCGATTCATTTACCAAATGTTGTGTACCGGATTTATGGTACACTTGATAATAATTTTAAAAAGTAGTATCAAGTGTCCAATAGATTAGGATCAGATTTTTTCCCCAATTTTCATTACTCTATCAGCAATGGTCCGAGTGAGGATAGGTGGGCTACCCTGTATTAATTATTATGTTGTATTAAATTAAAACGAATTTTAATTGTGAGATGGTAAAACCAATTCAGAGTGGGTTACACAAAATTGTTGTAGTACAATGTACAATTCAGTGCCGCGCAGCCAAGTAGATACAAGTATATCACTACTTAGGCCCGTATGTACAGTCCGTACTTGAGCATAAGTGCGACTCAAGTAGTATATTTGGTTGCGTATTTTCTATTAACGTTTATGCACCAAACGCTACCAAATATACGCAACTATACGACTTGATTCGAACTCATGCTCAAGTACGGACTATAGATACGTGCCTTATACAGGCAAGTTATCAAATTTGAAACAATTGAAGATATAACTAATCAGAAGAATGAAATCACATTAAATGTTCAAACTGTGTCCCACCAATGTTTTTACACAATTCCGCATTAAATGTCAAAAAACCTTCACGAATAAACTCACATATTAATAGTGTTCTTTAATCGAATTTGCTTAGTTATCAGTTAATCTCAGATCAGTTGGAAAATGTAGGCGTTCTTTTATTTTGCTCTGCTCGCTTTTGCTTAGCAAACTCACCTCGCACCTTCCCGATGCGGGGTGTTTTTGGGGGGTATCAATTCGGAAGTGAGCAGAGAAGAAGCTGTCAAACGTTCGTTTCAATGGTTACCATTATAAACAGACGTTTATGCCTAACCTACAAAAGAGTTTCACAGAATTTCGGATTTAACAGCCTACTTGCTCAAATCAGTTTTTTACATTTTTTGCAAATATTTCATGGTATAACCCAACTAAAAATTTAGATCCCTGAAAATTATTTAAACTGATCTACAAGAATACACCAAAAAAATTATACCCAGCCATTTGAAAAAAATGTCGGTGACGTGACAACAAATAATTGAAGGTGTTTAAAAAAGTTTTTTTCACCAACATGTAGCAAAGACTATCCCGTTTAATAATATATATGCCTACAAAATAATGTATGGTTTGTTGATGATTAAATAACAAATGAAGTCGCTACACTCTTGAGCCCTTTTTATCGAACACAGGGTATATATACCGGGCATATTTTCTTTATTGCACATAACATTGACAATGTATAACTGGGTGCCTGCACCTACCCGCAACGAATGTTCCTATGTGTAATTATATAAAAAAAATCAACTCATTAGCGGCATAGGTGTAGGCAACCAGTTATACACTGTCCATTTTGGCATATGTTACACAGAGATGTTATGTTTTTATCAATAAAAAAATCACAAAAATTCAGTTTTAAATGAAGAAATTAATTTATTCAAACAATTCTTACGGTAAACAAAACAACATAAAAAGTAAAGTGTGGGTGAAGTCTAATAATAATGTTTTTTTTTTTAGAATTACTCATAGGAACATTCCTTGCGGATAGGTGCAGGCAACCAGTTATACATTGTCAATGTTGTGTGTAATAAAGAAAAAAAGGCCCGGTATATACAGGGTGTCTACGCTAAAGCGTTCGTTAAAAGTTTACGGGGTTGCCGTTGTACTAAAAATTTCCAAAAAATCCTCGTCACACGGTCGAATCAGTTATCCTCATGAAAAATATTTTCAACTTTCTATCACTTCCGGTTCCACCGGAAGTAGCACCAACTTTCTTATTTTTAATGGAACACCCCATATATTATAATATTTTTGAATTCCTCGCTTAAATTGGAACATATTTTAATATACACTGCTCAACATTTGAACTGGTACACTTATATAATATGCAGTAAAATTTAAGAAATATTAAAAAAAAAATCTTATGCGTTTGGCATGACTTCCTATATGATCAGGGCTGTGTTTCGGAATGCAAACAAATGCCTATCGAATAACATTTGCGAAACAATTGTGGTTTATTTGTCATCGGTGCAGTTACTGAGCTCGCGGACGCTTATACTTTGTCAAGTTTTAAGAGAATTTTTGTGAATATCTCGAGTAAGTTTTAATTCATAGAGGTTGACTGCATTTTAAAGATGCCATTAAGCCGTTTAAGTATTAAAGATATAAGCCAAGCTATGGGAATGCTTATGACTGGTGCATCGCTAAGAACTGTTGCTGCTCATTTCAATGTAAGTCACAATGTGATCAGAAGAGTTGGAATGCGTTTTAATGATACTGGATACGTCGAACATAGTCACGGTGGAGGGCGAAATCGCAGTACAACAGGGAGGACCGGTTTATTACGATTCAGACTCGAAGGAATAGATTTTCTACTGCAAGAACACGCCAAATGCAGTTATTGAATGCAAGAGGTAGTACTCAAGTTTTCACTCAAACAGTAAGAAGAAAGCTCTATGTGGTAAATTTAAGGTCCAGATCTTCTAAAAAATGTCCATTGTTGATCAGAGCCCACAAAAGAAGAAGGCTAGAGTGGGCACACCAACAGGTAAATTGGAGTGTTGAAGATTGGGGTCGTTGTTTATTTAGTGACGAGATCAGAGTGCGTCTCCATAGCTCAGATGGAAGAGTGAAAGTTTGGAGAAGCAGAGGAGAAAGCTATATTGAGAACCACGTGACTTACCATCAAGCTTATGGAGGCGGTTCAATTACCGTTTGGGGAAGTATTTCTGTGACTCGTCGTACTGAATTGGTTATGCTTGGAAATGCTACAATGAATAGTGTCAGGTATCTTAATGAGGCATTAGAACCTGTAGTGTTGCCATTTGCCAATGAAATGGGCGATGGTTTCGTGTTTGTTGATGATATCCTTATAGAACAAGGCAAATAAATGCATGTTTTGAAGAGAACAATATTACGAACATGGATTGGCCAGCGAACTCTCCAGATCTTAATCCCATAGAGAATGTATGGGATTACCTGAAAAGGTTGATAAGGTCACGAGGAGTGGATCTAAACAATCACTATAAGCTCCGAACTACCGTTTTCGAAGAATGGCTAAATATTCCTCAGCATTACATTCGGGATTTGATTTCCAGCATGCCAAGACGTTGCCAAGAGGTCATAAGCTTGAGGAGGTCAAACGCATTATTAATCTTTAAGTGTTTGGTTATCATTTCTTTCCAGAGAAAACTTTTCTGTAATAATAAAATGTAGATTTTGTTATTTTTCTATTAAAACAATTAAAAGTCGTTATTTAAGTTTTGTTCTTTTAATTCTTCGACCTAAAAGTATTTCCAGAACCATATACTATCAATTAAGCAAGAAGGTGCTGTTCAAAAAGTAGTCAATTCTTTTTTTATAAAGGGTTTTCCAATAAGAGGTGTTATTTTGATATTCAAAGAAAAATGCCATTTTTTATTATAAATCATCAGATGTTTATTTCATTACAAAGAGGAAGGTATGCCGTTAATAGTGGAAAATAACATCAAGCAAATGACCACCACGGCCACGCTTACAGGACAAAATCCTTTTCATGAAATTTTCCATAACTAAATCGCAAAGTGGCTGCTGTATGTCCTCGATAGCCTCACGAATTCCATCTTTGAGGTCTTGAATCGATACTGGGCTGTTGGCGTAGACCTTCTCCTTCACGTGGCCCCAAAGAAAGAAGTCGCAAGGTGTTAAATCACAAGATCTCGGTGGCCAATTGTGATCACCTCTTCGAGAGATAACACGGTCCGGAAACTTTTCCCTTAAAAGATCAATGGTTTCGTTGCTTGTGTGGCACGTAGCGCCGTCTTGTTGAAAGTGAACGTTGTCCAGATCAATACCATTTGACGATTTGACCATTTGACAATACCATCAATACCATCAGACGTTTGTGGAATACTTAATTCCAAAGAACGACGAGGAATGGACAAAACTGGGTTTTCTTCAACACTTTCGGCTACAGCAGCAATATTCTCGGCTGTTCTTGAGCGACGTGCACGGGTTTTATTCTTCTCATCACTAACTTGTCCCAACAGCTCGAATTTTTCCACCAATTTCTGTATTGCGGTCCGACAAGGTGCTTCACGACGACCCAAAAATGTTCGAGTTTTACGAACCGTCTCTGCCAAATTTTCACCATTTTTATAGTGAATTTTAATAATTTCAATGCGTTGTTGAAGCGTGTATCGTACCATTTTTATTAATGGCGTAGTTTCTACTTGTCAAATGCCAAGAAATGACAGCTTCAAAAGTGACATCTACCGAAATAGCGGGCTATTCAAAATAACACCTCTTATTGGAAAACCCATTATGTTATTGTAAGTGTACCAGTTCAAATGTTGAGCAGTGTATTATTAGGGATATTTAAGAGGGCACTTAGATATTGACATTTTATGAACACTTATTATCAAAATTGACAGTTTTCAATTATTTTACTCATAGAGACATCCTCTAGATACAATTAGAGATGTAATTCATAATCTTATCTCATTCCTAATAGAAGTTATACACAGATTTCAGGCTACCTTTAAAAGGTCAAAATTTGAGAAAACATTTTTTTAAATTGAAATTAGAAGAGATAAGTGTACATACGTTCTTACAAAATATGTTCCAATTTAAGCGAGAAATTCAAAAATATTATAATATATGGGGTGCTCCATTTAAAATAAGAAAGTTAGTGCTACTTCCGATGGAACCGGAAGGGACAGAAAGTTGAAAATATTTCACATGATGATAACTGATTCAACCGTGTGACGAGGATTTTTTTGAAATATTTAGTACAACTGCAACCCTCTAAACATAACGAACGGTTTAGCGTAGACACCCTGTATATATATATATATATATATATATATATATATATATATATATATATATATATATATATATAAACATGTGTGTGCAGTGACACGTGTTACTTTCAACCCCAGGAAAAAGTAACAGCCAATGGGGTAAGATGTAACAGCTGAATTAAAATAATTGACATGTAAAGGTACGTATTTAAAATTTAATTTATCAACAAAACTAACACTCAAACAGATACTCAAACAGAGTATCTTGATCAAGATTTGAGTTTTGATTTTGAAAAGATTTTGAGTATCAAGATACTCTGTTTGATAATGATTACTTAAGTAGTCGAAACTAGTAACAAATCACTAAATAATTTAATGTGATACTAACAAAGTAATGAGTTTTATTTATAATTAATAAAATGTATCACGAAGTAGACGCCGCCACCATTCAAAACAAAACTATTTTTTGGTACCATTAAAGTTTATAAAAATACAAAATTTATAAAATAAACTGGAAATTCTTCGGAACAACGCACAAATAAAGTTTGTATCGAAATATTAACACTCCCCAGATGTTAATGCTCCAATCTACTTGACTCCTTTTGTTGCGACAATCTTTTTAGGCTTCTGGACTGTGGTCACGCCAGTTTCATCCACGTTCCAGATCTGTGATGTATTTAAGTTGATTTTTTCAAAATAGTCTCCAACTTATCAAAAATATTATTGGCATTTGCCTTATTAAAACACATGGCCCCGAACATCTGCATTCGGCTTCCCAACATCAACTGATGCCAGTTAAAAGCAAGTACTTGCACATATCTCCAAGTACTCACAAAAATGATTCCTGCTCCTCGTTCAAAATTTGCCCGTTAGGAGAAGAGACAGCTCTATCGGGATCTCTTCCAGTTTTCCTATTATTTCTTACATAGCAAAAAAGTGTAACATGATAAATATTTAACTCCTTTGCAACTGCTATAATTGGCCTGTTCTCATCAATGACCAACAAAACTGCTCTTTTATCACATCGGAGGAGACAGTTCCTTAATTTGTTATCCGTTGAAAAGTTCTTATCTGCAAATGGGACTACCAATAATCTAAGAAATATTATAAAAAAGTGTAGAAGCGAATTATTAGCCAGATAATTTGTTACCCCTAATAAAAGTAAATTAATGATTGAAAAATAAGGCAAAACTAAAGAAATTTGGAGCAAAATTACACTTAACCACAATTTTAATGCTGCATTATATCTTGCCGACCAATAGCTAACTAACAATAGACTAAAATCATCGACATACATTTTGATTAATATTCAAGAGCTTCTGGTAAAACCACTCGGAAGAAACATAGTAGGTTTACTTTCAGCCAAAAAATTGTGATGAGTTTTGTCTTGAACGTATGTTCAACGACAACGGCCACATATTACTGCGTGTAGAGAGGTTAATTCCTTTAAACACTAAATAACACTTATAGCGTCATCTGGCAAAAACTATAAAAAAACTACAGGCGGTGTTACAACCTACCTCTGTTACTTTTATCCCCGGTCTCCCCTATTATAAAAAAAATATCGTCCAAAAATTGCTAATTGTCTAGCAATTTCCATATTAAGTTGATAAAAAAAAAAATATAGATTCAAAATTCAAAGCTAATGGATATTTTTATATTTAATTTTATCAAAAATTTTAAATTTAAAACTTATGAGAAACAACACTGTACGAAACACAAATGAAATATCTTCAAACATCATAAAAATATTGACAACAAACTTTCGCAATCCGACAAATTTGAGAATTAAGTTTACAAATATTTATTTTTGTTTTAGATTACAACTTACTAAATACCGTCTACTAAATTCAATAAAAAGTGTAGAAAACGTTAAAACCTTGCCATTCGTCATTATTTTGATTCTATCGTTGTCATTCTAAAACTTTACCTTTAGACACAAATTCAAAAATTTTGGGGATTTCCCAAAATAAAAAGGTGCATATTCAGATTTTATATCCGAGATATATCAAAGAGCATTATATGAAATTTCATAAAAGTACTGTACAAAATTTTTAATACATATAATATAATTTGCCAATTATAGTTTTCTAGAATTTCACTTTTGACCACAAATTCAAAAATATTCAATTACCCAGACAAAAATTCAGATTTTCATACTTTATGTATGTTTTTATTTGAATTGACAAAACGTTGGAAAATTTACAAATTAGGTTTTCATTTAAATCTAGAATAACGGTGATTTTTATTCTAAAATCCCATGAAAACATCATAAAAAATGTATGAAAAGAAGATTATAAAAATATTGTACAACTTTAATACTAATTTCGCCCATCTCACCATTATTATGTTAAAAAAATATATTACTTAACAATGTTCATATCAATTTTTGCATTGAACTCGAAAATAATTCGTTAATAAGCTTCAAAATTTTTAAATTATTCTTAATTCGTTTAAATATTCGATTGCTAACCGATATTTTAGTGAGCTAAAATTAGCCGCGTTTAATCACACCCCTTTTGAACGTACGCATAAACAACTATAGAAGAAAAAAAAAGACCACGAACAGTCGACTGAACCGGAAACCGGAAAGGCCATTATTCAATATCACTTATCACTTTGCTGGAATGCCGTTCCGAATAGTTCTGGAAAATGGGGCGGCTACACCCGCCGCCGTGAATATTTTCGACGGTAACGAACGCTAATTGAATTTCCGTATGATGGGAGATGAAAAGCTTGCGCTTCTCTCCAACGCAACGTGCTGTGCTGATAAACGAGGCAATTGAAGAGTTACGTATCCTCACATTTTAATTAAGACATGTGGCTTTAATTTATCACTATTTTTGAGTAGACTTTTTTGAGATTTTGGAGTAGTATTATGTTATTCTGCCTCTACTGAAACGAATTTTATGTTATTTTGCTTCTAACAGAAAATCAATACAATCAAATGAAACAAAATATTAATAGTACTATTATTTACTATTTAATATTTATTATACACGTTTTTCCGCTTACCTGTTCTGAAATCTCATTTTTCGGCCATAAAATGTCCACAGAAAATGAGATTAAGCCTCTAAAGCCTCCAATATTCCAATTGATCGCAATATTTTTCAAAAACAAATGTCATATTAACTGGGCGCTGACAGGTATATTGTACTCGTAGTGTAATTAAAAAGTGTATTAAGTGCAATGGATGTTAGCAGCGATATGAAGACTTGCTTACACCACCCGAAATAATGAAAGTTGCTGCTATCGCTTCCGCCAATCTAATTAATCAACAACATCTTGGACTCGGTAAGAACACCAATGTAATAAGTTTAGTAGTTGTAAAACGGCAAATACATTGCAGGAAATACTATACTTGCGTATATAGCAGAGAGAAGGAAGACCATCAATAGTTCTACATGAAGGTCTGAACATTCAATGTTGAAGCCAATTCTTAAAGTAAAAGAAAATATTGACATACAAAAATTCAGCAAAGTGCAGCCGTACCAGAAACGAAATTCGGTTGATTATAGAGCAAATAAGTAAAATATTGTAGTTAGGCGGAACAATTGTACGGAACAATAATGTGTCCCGCAGGCCGAAAGGCTTTAGCAGCCGTTAGTATATTGGCGCCTTCATGCGAAACACCGCGGGCTGCTAAAACATTTTTTCCTCCCTTGGTGTACAATATACTATTGTACATACATTTTAAATACCATCCTCGCGGATAGCTGGTGACCGCTCTCAACCTGGCGAGTCTCATCATTATCGTCTTGAATTCAACAAGAGGTGGCATTTATACGCTTCTCTCACACTTCATTAGATTAGAAAAGTTAATTTTAGTGTGAGTTAAGACATATATTACTGTATTCATTCCTACTATGACAGAAATAATAATCATGCAAAAAATAAAATATAAAATAAAAAATCTAAGTCTAAATTTTTATCGCAACGGATTTGTTTATATTTGGCTTGTGCTTCTATCTGTCTTATGTCACTTGTGGCCTGTGTCCTTGTCGGTATTGTTTGTGTCATTCGTTTCTTTTTCGAGTCATCTTCGTTGCCTGCTTTTCCGCGTTTTCAGTGTGTTGTCTGTATTAAAGTGTTTTATACGTTCTATGTATTCTCCTTATTGCGGGTGTTGCTTGCGGTTTCTTTTTTGTCTACGTTGTATGGATTTATATGTTATACAGGGTGAGTCAATAGGACGGGCAGGCTCGATTACACCTACACCGTAAATTATATCGAAATGAACCAAACGGCACTGCAAACTAGAGACCAAAGTGCAGTTTGTAAAATTATTTTGCTATATACAGGGTGTTCCATTTTTGCAGGGCAGCGTTTGACCTAGTTTTTTTTGCCCTTTTTTGGGCTTTATAAATCCGTTTAGTTTTTGCAATTCTCATTAAACGTTCAGAAGTTGTTTATGTTTTTCTGAAATTTAATACATTTCAAGGCACTTATGAAAAACATCGCAGGGCACTTTTTTCTAAGATATCGGGTTGGGACTTTGCCATATCCTAAATAACTGTCTGGGGTATCTTCTGGTGGCAAGATCGTCGATTTGCATTGTGGCAACACCTTGCTGTGGGACATTAATTTTGGTAAACTTTGAAGGGAAATAACTTGATTTTGTTAAATGGCACACCCTATATTTCATTATTAAGTCCTATTCAGCATCTCATTTTACATCTGTTTTGGCCCTTATATTTTTTCTTGAAAGTTCATATTTTGAGAAGTAATTTGGATTTTCTGAGAAATGAACCCAGATTTCATCGATATAACTTAAGGTGCATTGAATATCAATTGTTTCTGTCATGTCAATGTCAAAGTGACATTTGTTCATGATCGGGTGTACGAAGTAGAAGTTACTACCAGGAAAAATATGCAAGAAGGAATTAGAGAGGCTTTCCGTAGAATTGATCATGCCACATTAGAAACTGTGAATGATTCATTTTTTAAAATAATTGACGAATGTATTGCACAAGAGGGCCGTCATTTTGAACACTTTTTATAATGTTATAATTATTGTAAAGTTAAATGTTATTTTTGTTATGTTGTAATGTTATAGTTTTATTCAAATGTTTTTGCTATTGATTTGTTATGCCTCAATAGATTCTGGTCACCAGCAACGGTTTGCTCTGTCACCGTGTACATAAACCATATGTGCCATTTCATTATGAGAAAAAATCATTAACAAAATGCGCTAAGAAAAATAAAACGGGTCGTACAATAAATGTCACTTTGACGTTGCCATGACAGAATTAAGTGATTTTCATGGCCCGCTAAGTTTATATCGATGAGATCTGTGTGAATTTTTAATAAAATCAGAATTATCTCTCAACTATCAACTTTTAAAAAAATATATAAGGGGCAAAAAAGATGTAAACTGAGACCCTGAATAGGACTAAGTACTGAAATATAGGGTGTGCCATTTAAAAAAATCAAGTTGTGGCACTTCAAAGTTTACTAAAATTAATGTGTCATAGCAAGGTGATGCCTCAATACAGATAGTCGGTCTTCCACCAGAAGAAACGTCAGTCAGTTGTTTAGGCTCAGGCAAAGTCCCAACTTGATAGCCCAGAAACCAAGTGCCCTGCGATTTTTTAATAAGTGCCTGCAAACGCATTAATTTTTAGAATAACGCGAACAACTTCTGAACGGTTAAAGCGAATTGCAAAAACTAAACAGTTTTATAAAGTCCAAAAAGAGGCAAATTCATATATGTAAATTTATATAGGGAGTGCCATTTAAAAAAACTAGGTCGAAGGTTGCTCTGCAAAAATGGAACACCCCGTATATGGCAAAATAATTTTACAAACTGCACTTTGGCCTCTCGTTTGCAGTGTATTTTGGTTCATTACGATATCATTAACGGTGTAGGTCTAATCGAGCCTGCCCGTCCTATTGACTCACCCTGTATGTGTTGCTTTTGTTAACTGTGTCATCTGTATTTTAAGTTATGGGTTTTGTATATGTTATCTGTATTGCCTGTGATGTATATGTGGTTTGTATTGTCTTTGTTTTCTGTGTTGCATGTATTGTCCATTTCTTTCGCTTTCGCAGTTTCTCGTTATCATTTCCAACAAAACAAGTGCAGTTTCCAACTGCATGCAAGACTTAGATTGATGGCGATTAATTGCAAATTGGCAGCCAATTGTGACGCTGGTGCTGCGCGATATGATCGCGAATCGATATTGCAATACTAAGTGAGAACACGAGAAACTGGGTAGTTTCGTAGAGTAGTAATAGCATTATGTAAATATTATTTATTATTATTTAAGGGTGTCCTAAATAGATTAGGATTACATGGGTATCTTTCTTATTATTTAAGCTAGAGATCTGGTTAAATGTGCAATATTGTGCAGTTTTATATGCTGGTTCAGATTATGTTGAAAAATGTTCGAAATTCCGAGCAGTTTAGAAATTATTCCAAAAAACCGAAAATGGTGATTTTATAAAAACTCCAATATATTCATAATTATCAACGATGTGCAAAAAAGTTTAAAATGAAAGTTACTTGGTTCGATTGCGCAAAGTTGAGAATCAAATGAAAACATAATTCAAGATGACGGTTTCCGAGATATTAATAGCGATTTTTATACCCCTAAAGAGACTTTCTTTTCCTCATTTCAGCGATGTATAATGTCTATGTTATTATTCTATGTCAAAATGAAAAATATGGGAAATATTACTTATTCCAATTTTTATTTTTATTTTTTAAATTATTTGTGAAACAAATGTAAAAAAAAATAAAAAAAGTAATACAACTAAGTAGTAAAATAACAATAGGTTATAAAAAATGCTCCAAATTCTGACAGTTATTGGCCCAAAACAATTGACAGCGTTAAATGTTCGCTAATCCGAACATTTTAACTCGGCAAATAAAAAATGAAGTTAAACTATCTAAATCTAGAGCATCAACAATTTTAAAAAAGCATAAGTTTAACCTTTATAAATTCCATATTTCTCATACTTTACAAGCAAATGATTACATCCGCAGATTAACATTTTGTAGAAGGTTAATCAATAAAAATAAGGAAAATGGTGATTTTATAATTACAATTTTATGAATAGATGCATCCTACTTTTCTAATTGTGGATTATTTAATCATCATAAGGAACACTATTGGGCGCAGGACAATCCACACAGAGTGATTCTACGGCGAAACCAAGTGCGGTTCGGCTTTAATGTTTTTTGTGGCATATTGGGAAATAATTTACATGGTGCAATAATATTTCTAACTCCACAACGTTATTTGGAAATTCTTCAAACAACCTTATAAGATTTATTGGATGATTTACCTTTGGCACAAAATATTTAAATATAGTAGTACCAGTAAGATGGCAACCCTGCACTCAATGCTAGAGATATTATTACTTATTTAAATGGCCGTTTTAATATCAAAGTAATAGCGACTAATACATCTGTTCAGTGGCCAGCCAGATCTGCATACTTGACGACTCGTGACTTTATTTGTAGGGCACTTTAAAAAACAACATTTATGGAAGTACCTTCAGTTATAATAATGCAGACGAACTTCGTGAAGCAATGATAGAGGCAATACAAGGCGTTATTTGCCGTTATTAAGACGTGCAAAAATCAAATATGGCGTCCATTTAAAATAAGAAAGTTGCTATCAATATCTCGGAAACCCCTATTTCGACTTTGGTTTTGACTTGATTGTTAAGTTTGTGCAATCGAACCAAGTAACTTTTATTTGAAACTTATTTCCGCATCTTTAATAATTTTGGAAATATTGAAGTGTTTAGAAAATCACAACTTTTAGTTTTTTCAGAATAATTTCTAAACTGCTCGGAATTTAGAAAAATTTTCAACATAATCTGAACCTGCATACAAAACTCCATGACATTGTCCATTTAACCAGATCTCTTGCTTTCAAAATAAGAAAGATACCCAGCAATCCTACTCTATTTAGGACACCCTGTATTTATAGCGTTAGGGATGGTTGACTGGAAATTGGAACTGTTCAAGAGAAAATGCTCTAATATTCAAAAAGTGCATAAGATATCACGTAAACGTTTGCGGAAGTTTTTAATCGATTCTGTGTTACGCGTAATAATAATATAGTTGAGTTTTTTTTTAATTTTAAGCATTGGGATTTCGGAAACCATAAGACATATTGATTCGGTATTCGGAAATGGGGAAAGAGTTGTCGTTTTAAGAGCTTATGCAAGATATACTTTTGTTTTTTGAAGAAAAAAAAACACAGTTTTTGAGTTATAATACAAACTTATTTTATTAAATGGCAGTCATAGCTGGCTTTAACATTTTTAAAAAGGACATTTTTTTCTCTTTATAGCAATACAAGGTTTGCTTTACTTACTTTGATAAATAAAGGCCATCTTCGAAAATGAACTTTTTTGCTTACTTTGATAAATACACACGATACAGAACAATTTGTATTATTGAGAGTAGCAAAAACAGAGTGTAGAGACATGTGTAGAGACAGTTTTGTTTCCTCTTACTACGAAAAATTTATCAATTTTTCAAATTTTGTTCAAATTATATTAAATTCTATTCTAATTATACTACGAAAATTCCTGCATCGCGTTTATTTATCAAAGTCAGTATAGCAAACCTTGCATCGTTATAAAGAGACAAAAATATCCATTTAAAAAATGCTGAAGCCAACTGTGACTGCTATTTAAGAAAAATGAAGTTTGTATTATAACTCAAAAACTGTGTTCCTTTAAAAAAAAAAACATCTTGTATAAGCTAAAACGACAACTCTTTCCTTATTTAACCGAATCTCTGTCTGCTAGTTTTCGAGATCCCAATGCTTAAAATGAAAAAAAAAACTCACCCTGCATATAATAGTATAAAATAATTGTAGGTATTGTAACGACGCACGTACGTTTATTATTCAGAATTAGCCGGTCAAAAGTCAAATTTCAAAAGTGAAGTTAAAAATCCCCAAATATCCCAGAGCCATAGGAATAGCCAGTAATAATAATTTACAATCCGCACTCGCGAACCTTTACCGTGCGCACGCGCATAAGTAGTTGAAAATTGGTCATTTCACGAACTACATTTGAATGTTCTCAGCGCTATCAATCTAAACCTGTAAACAAATAAAAATTGTGTGTTGTCCACTTAATTTTTTGAAGTGATTGTGATGGATTCGAATAATCCAGGTAAGAATCAATATTTCTTGATATTTTTAAACGATTTTTAACGTCAATTTATATCATTTGTAAAATTTCAAAAAAAGGTTGTTTTCTAATGAAAGTTTTACTAAATTTTTATATTTATAAGACATTTTGTTATATTATCGCCTCATCTCGGGTAATTCTTATTATTGTATTGTATACTTCATATACGTAGGCTAATAATGACATACACTTTGGGTGCGGATAGCTGCGGATGACCAAATTATAGTATATTTTTTATAAATCATATCACAGTTTCAAATGTAATAAAGTGCGATTTTCTTTGTTTTGGGCACACCTGGTACCTCGGGTATAAAAATAGTGAGCCGTAAATATCTTTATGACCAAATGCAACGGCAAGATTTGCCTATTTGGATGAAAAACTTAAATATCTGGAAAATTACTTGCTGTACTGTTATGATGGCACACCAGATAATGTAAGCACTTTAAAACAAAGATTTGCGTACTTTAAAACGTCAATGAAAGAATAATGATCGAAAGCCCATAGAAAAGAAGCAGCATTTCTTAAAACCAATGAAGCTTGGTTAGAAGGAACATTTGATATTTTTTTGTGAAAGATTTACAAATTCAGTACAAATATTTTAAGTGTGTTTCCCTAAAGCAACATAATTTGTTCCGAAAAAGAGAATGAATTTGCGACAATCACTAATAACACAAGTGGTATAAGTTGTATAAACCCAATTTATTTTTCAACCCCCTAAACAAAACAACCCTTAATGCATAGATTTTTTCAATAAGTTTCCCTTTATCTAAACATTATTTGAAATCCATTTTTATAACAATATATTTTTGTCCAGCTAAAAGTGCAAAATCCACCACTGTGCGACGCATCTGGGTATAATGAAGTAGAATCACAAAAATAGGTTTTATTATATCCGTAAGATGGCGTGTACGCGATCTAGATACTACAGTGGCTTGATGGGGACAGTGGCGACAACTGTGGTCACAGTTTTGATTGGTCCGCCATATTCAGGCAAATTGTCGTTGTCACCGGTGTCAGATAGGTGCACATTGGCTTAATTGTACCAATTATCTTTATTAGCCTGGGCTGAGAGATACGTCACTTTTGCCGTGAGTTGTCTCGTATAATAAGGTGTGTATCTTATCCATTTTTAATCTGTTTTTCACTCTTTTTATCTTACAGTGTAAATTAGTTAATCGTGAATTGAATTGTGTATATACGAGCCCAGGCTCATAATAGTTCGGCCGGTATACATTTTCAAGCAGAAGCCTAAACAAATCATAAAACTTACACAAATGATGGGACATTTCGAAAAAATTGTTTCGCCTATATTAAAATACATACTTTAACCTTACAAAAGCTGAATATTTTAACCGAATAAAATAATGAACAAAATTATTATAACAAAAACTTTAGTGAACGGACAGCTCATAATAGTTCTGATTCATTTTTAATTTTGACAATCGGCGATGTCAAGTCATATATCATTTGAATGTCCCGCCAATATTTTGCCTGAACATGGCGGCGACTTGGGCATTGTCTCCACTGTGCCTATACAGTCATTGTACTAGGCACCGTTACCAGAAACAAAAAGTGATTTATTATTTATTATTAAAAAGTTAACAAACGACTAGTTTAACAGAGCCGAAAATAACTACATAATCAGTATATTACATATATTTCATGGACAATGAAGAATATAACAGAAACACACACTGAAAATGTGTTCTTAGCCTATTATATATACCTAGACAGAAATTAAAAATAATTCCACGCTATGGGCTCACTACTTCCATAGTTAGAGCTTGGATGGACTTGAAACACGGAATTAAATTAAATGAGTAGGTATACAAAACTTACAGCTTACTTAGATTATATCACTCATAATGCTTTTATTCCCTATCCTAGCGACCGTCTAATAGCTGATAATCAGAACTCGAATTGACTAACAAGTGATAATCACAAGTGGCCCTCTGCACATCCGGTGTACTATGTTGTGAACTGAAATGTCATAATTTGATCAAATGTCGCCCTTCGGTGATTCTTAAATAATATTGAAAAAAACATACAAAACCACAAACCATATAATACTGTAAGGTCTCAAAAGTATATTTGGGTCCAATTTACTAAGTTCTGCAACTCTCGCAATTATATTTTGTCCGAGAACAGCACGTAGGAGCAACTGGCCCAGATCATACAAGACGAATTCAATATGCTGCAGAAAAACGAGAAGTATTAAATTTTTCATTCGTGATATAGTCTTACGAATACAACTCTTGGAATCGTGACTGTTGATAATCGCATTGGTTGATGCACTCAACATGTTGTCAAATAATTCCAGTCGTCTTTCAGACTCGTTGAATTAATATTTGACAACATGTTTCGTGTCCCAACACACGCGATTATCGCTAGTCATGATTCCACTAGTTGTATTATATATGAGAATATAACTCATACGTAAAACATGACGTCATAACAATGCAGTTTCTATAGTTACGCATGTATTAATAATTGAGAATGTTGATAATACCACGGTTGTATTTTCAGGATAATACCACGAACAAATGTCGGTCGCTGTCATAATTTTTGGTTAAACACAAATCGCAGCGACGATCGTTGCGATGGTGTTATTCATCGGTTGTGCCCACAATCTAGTCGGCCGTTGATAAAAACATAACCCGAAATGTCAGTGTGTCTCAAGTACAAGTAAAATAGTAAAATGTGGTAATAAATGTGGTTTGCTGTTTGAAAGATGAAGTGATCTAAATAAATATAGGTACTTAAACTGTATATTTAGCTTCTTGTTTATTTTGCTTTACTAGATGACTCAATCAATTCATTATATTCTCTTCCTAAATATAAGTCGTGGTGTTCTCAAAAATCGATAATGATTTTAAAAATACAACTTATTTCAACCCCAAAACTTTGGAAAATGCACCTCGCCCTTCGGGCTCGGTGCATTTTCGTCGTTGGGGTTGAAATTCGTTGTATTTATAAAATCATTATCGATAATGAGAACACCACTTGTTATATTACCCCTGACTATTACACTTGGCACATTTACTTATGAAACTTCACACTGACGGACCAATGAAATAACCCAAATTTTAATTTGTTGGCCAGTTAGAATCCACTTATAATTATAATTGCTGTCGGACACTTTTGAAGAGGTTAATATTAGGTTTCAATAGGTTTCTCATATTGTATGCCCAATCGGTTAAAATTAATGCAATTTGGATAATTTGGTGCATACTCGTAGTTTCATTTAGCACATACGTTTTTTCATTGCAAAATTTTTCATATTGTCTCCAAATATATTCTTGTGACTTTTTAGTATTCTCTGGCGTAGAGCCAACAATGTCTTGCTTTATATTTGTAAGAGATTTGATGTCAAACCGGTAGGAGGACATTTTTATAATATTTATTAAATATTTGTCAATGTCAATACGACACGTGCAATAGTCATGCAAAATATGTTTCGTGCATAGTTACTTGCTTCGATAATACATATAAAAAATTTTATATATAAAAAAATATGAAAACTGTTATTAAAATTGTCTGACTGTCAATGTCAAATTCACTTATGTAGTATGTATTACAAATTTATTAATTTATTGTTAATTAATTTGCTCGAAGAAAAAATAGTATGAGCAACTCGGAGTTATATGCATAAATGTATTTCGGTCAGTATTCGGACTTGGCTTACGCCTCGTCCGAATATACCTGATCTCAGTACAATAATGAATGCATTCAACTCCTAGTTACATAATCTACTATTACATCCAGCAATTTTTACCATGGTTGCTGTCATAATTATGACATTCAGGACATCATAATTAGGTCAAAACGGTCAGACCATACCAGATTTATCATCAAGATGATGACATTTGTAGACATTTATGATTGCAGACTCGATTAAACAATCTCGATTAAATGTCAGAAGTTTTTTTTGAGTTTCCACTAATGTGGAGCTACAGTTTTCGAAAAAAAAAGTGTTTGATATTCGATAGCGAAATGCTTTTGCATTCTCGGATGTTCATTTTCCAAAGCAAAAAAAAACATTTCGCAATCTAGAATCAAAAATTACTATTTTACAACCTATAATTGGGGATCGCAAATTCATTTTAGCCTGTTGTCTTTCATAATTTAACTACATATTTCTCAAATTATAGCATTATGTACTCATACAGTGTGGAAATTTAGTAGAGGATAAATTCGGTAACTCCGTTAATGAGTATGAGAGAGAAAATATCTAAAAGGGACATAGCTATATAAATTACTGCGCATATGAAAATATTCTTTTCAGATTTTTTTTTTTTTTTTTTTTTAAATAATAACATAGATTTTTTATTTCGTTAGAGCTCTTTAATCTATTTTCAACCATATAACATTTTGAATAGGTTACATAAGAAAAAATCAAGAAAAACGGCGTTAAAGTTAAAAAGGATTAATGATATTTACAGACTACTCCAAGTTATCGGAGTTTAAAACAAAAGAAACAAAAACATATTAAGGCTACGACAATTACTATAAATGTTCAAACTGATGATCCTGCACCATCTGGAATAAAATAATAAAATGCATTCACCACGTTTTGAAGCATTCGGTATTAACCTACACTCATGCCGAATTATTTCTTTAAGGTCCTCTATACCATGTTTTTCAAGTGCCCCTATAGATAAAGTCTAATGGCGTTAGATCAGGGGACCAAGCCAGCCATTCCACTGGAACCCTTTTTCCTATCCATTTTTACTTTTTTAACTTTAAGGCCATTTTTTGTAAAAAAAATCTAATGTAACTAATTCAAAATGTAGTATGGTTGATAACAGATTAAAAAGCTCTACCAAAATAAAAAAATTAAAATGTAGGTTGCCATTAAACAAAAACATACATGACGTCATAACTTATAGAATTTTGTTTTTTAAAATCTGAAAAAAAAATAATCATATGAGCAGTAATTTATATCGCTATCTCCTTTTTAGATATTTTCTCTCTCATACACAATAACGGAGTTATCGAATTTATCCGCTACTTAATTTCCACACTGTATAATATTTGCAGTAAACGTAGATGTGATTTCTGCAGATTACTGCAGATATACTTTTTTTATTCTACGATCTTTTATAGTGTTTTGCATAAATATAATTTTTTTTGTGCATGACAATTAAAAACCCAAATGTCAAAATATAATATTTAAAATAACTAAATATTGTTAAAAATCAAAGTATTCAAGGAACGTACGGCTTTTTATAAATAAGAATAATAGGAGGTTTTGGTCGCATGTTGAATAGATTACGGGTACCGTTGTGGTTCGGGTAATTAACATATGCAATGGATTGAATACGTCGAAAGGATTACGGCTACCGTTGTGGATCGGGTGAATAAAATATGAAACGGATTGAATACGTTTATTACACCGGTTAGACGTTTTGAGCTGATAAAAATGAATGTGAATATATACGTTGTAACCGGTTATGTAGCTGGTCAAGTTTTCGTCTTTCGGTGAATCTTTTAGTAGTTCTCGCGTGATATGTATTGTTCTAGTAATGAAAACAATAGTATATACAACAAAGTTGTGAAAACATAAAACCATTCACTATTATCGTAACTATTTAATGTTTCTATTTTAAGTATTATTCTAGGCAGGTAAAGTTGTTTACATCCCTTTTAAGGAAAAGTAGGACTTCCTTTCTCATAGAAGGAAGGAAAGTGCGTACTTTCTATTACGGGAATAGAAAACATATTTTTTAGCGTTCGATTTATAATTTAAATTGCAATGAATAATACTGGTAAATTAAATTCCATCATTTGCAAAAAAATAGCTTTTGGATTATATTAAAAAATGTTGGCCAATTATATCCATTTTACTATTGCGAGCTTGCATGTCCAGAATTTGCAATATTTGTATGTGGTAAGAGGTTCGTAACATTTTGGTTACGAAAGCAACGCTTTTGTTGGAACGCTACCATTTTCCCCAAAGTATAAGAACCACCGTTCTATACCTTTTCAAGTTCAAATTGAGACCAATCAATTTCAAATTGAGAGCAATCAAGTTCAAATTGAGAGCAATCAATTTCAAATTGAGGCCAATCAAGTTAAAATTGATACCAATCAATGTCAAATTGAGACCAATCAATTTCAAATTGAGACTAAACAAAATCAAGTTGACACCAAACAATATCAAGTTGAGAGTAAACAAACCAAATTTATTATGACAACTTGATATTGTTTAGTATCACCTTGATTTTGTTTAGTCTCAATTTGAAATTGATTGGTCTCAATTTGAAATTGATTGATATCAATTTGAATTTGATTGGCCTCAATTTGAAATTGATTGGTCTCAATTTTAAATTGATTGGAATCAATTTGAACTTGATTTGCCTCATTTGAAATTGATTGGTCTCAATTTGAACTTGATTGGTCTCAATTTGAACTTGAAAAGGTATAGACTAGCGTTTCGCAACCTTAATTCATCTGCTACATGAATGTGAATCTAATTGTGCGACATGAAATGTGGGACAATTCTTTCGTGACAGATAGCTTAAGAACCGCCGGTCTATAGCAGTGTTTCTCAACCTTTTTTTACATGTGGCCCCCTAAATTATTTATTAATTATTAAAAAAATTAGTACACTTTTTAAAAATACATTATTTTCGCACATGTAAGTGTGAACTAATTAGTTTGTTAATTATCGAACATCATTAATAATAATTAGATTTAAATATTATAAAAATAATAATTGCAGTACCTAAAGCATAAATCTAATTTTGTGTTATTTAATGAGATACTTGTGCGTGGTGTATACGAACAAGTTTTTGAATATCTGGTTGGACTGTTGGTGATAATCGTAGATCGCCTCTGTTTTCAATATCAACACGGTTGCGAGCGATAATAAATGAATAACTCGACTAAAACCAGATTCCACTAGATATGAAGTAGGAAATGCTATAAAAAAAAATCGTCTTTCCCCAAAGCGGAGGAAATTTATCAGCAATTTCACTGCACATCCAGAAATTGTGTTTGTTGTATTTGTATTTAGCCTACGCTGTTAAATCACTCTGCAGCTCAATGAGAGATTCTTGTAAGGTGATATCAACTTCAATGGCATCCACTCCAAATGGATCTACCACCCAGTTTGGTATAATCATTTCTAGCAGATCGTTGAATCGGAGTTGCATATCAATAAGCAATTGTTTTAAATTTTATATGTACACAAAAAGATCGTCGTCTTGTAGTTCCGAGTTAAGAATGATTAATGATGTAAACTGTATTAGAACAAGTCGCCCGACATTACTCCAGAATAGCCAAGCCAAGCCAAGCCAGAGTTTCGAAACGCAGTAATGGTTTCTTTGCAAGATTGCTATTTTTTGCTTGTAGTTCTTTATTCAACAAATTCGTTTTTTTCAAATATGTACCATAGATAAAATAGTAAATTTAATTTTAAATCTTTATAAATTTGCAAAGCTGAATTACTGTCACCCCATTTAAAATTTTCGAGAGGTGCTTATTGGAGGAGAGGGGGGAACGGATACACATAACAGTACGTCAAAAGATGAGATGTTTTTTTATTTTTCCCTTATTTTCGGGGAAATCCGGGGTTTCAAAATATCACCCTCTATAAACCAACATTGAAAAAATCTGTTTTTTTTCAATCTCTTCTAAAATTAGATTTTTTCAATTCATGGTTCAGCGAATATCCATGGCCCATTCACAGGTCTCTGTGGCCCCACAATATTATGAATTTTCTTTGTTGCCCCTGAAAAATACGCTGTGGTCACCTGGGGGGCCATATGGCTCACGTTGAGAACCGCTGATCTACAGAACATTAAAAATGATAATGAATTAAATACTTTGTTATGAAATTATTATTTTGCACAGGTAAGCCAAATAAAAATTAAACTACGTAATTCGGTTGTATTCATCTGCAGAAATATTTTAAGAAACGTTGCTCACGATGTCACGATTAATTAGTAAAGACCGTGAATGGCTCGAGGAATGGAAATAAATCTCCGGCACACTAGAGAACCTTCCTAGACATTCGTGTCAGTGCATAGTGAAAATAGCTGCATTCCATTAAACCCCTTGCCGAGCTCGTCCCGAGTCCTCAATATGTACACCACACCGCCGCCTCCCCGGCTACCCGAAAATCCCCATCGTGGGGAGGCTGCCGGGGGTTACTTTTTGCCACGGAGGCGGGGGTGGGCCTGATATTTTGGCAGGCGCAGCTCGCGTCCGCATTACAGGCGAGTCTCATTGATCTGTCCCTAGAATACTTGCCGCATTCCTGAAGCCGTCCCCGCTCACTTTACATATCATATTCGACGCCCCCGCCCCCGCTTACATAAATAACGCAAGAGCGGCAAGTGGACGCTCCAGATTTAGGCTACTTATTTAGAGCAGCACTAAATTGTAAAGATTTCAAGCAACTTTTAACGTTAAGATGGCAACAAAAGATGAGGCACGCGATTGAGGCAGCGGTGAGCAGTGCCGTAGCCAGGAAGGGGCTGCGGGGGTTAGACCCCGGTTGCTGCTATAAATTTATCTCTTTGAAAATCGTAGCGTGTTTAAAACAATTAAAAAAAATTGTGTGTGTTTGTAGGATCTGCTCACGGCCTGGTTTAACATGTAGTTGCGAAGGGATTTTTCACGATGTACCTTCTGGAAACGGTGCATGCTATTTGACAAAACTCTGAAAGTTGTCGATTACAGTTTTTTGAACCCGCTATTATTTTCCGTGCATAACTGCAGTACCAACGCGCCACGATTTTCTGAAGCAAAAACAATTTTGGAAGGCTGCATGTCATTGTAAGGGTTCGGAATATCCATATTTTGTATAGATTAATTTAACATAAAACCACGAAAAATTACTGATATTAATTGAGACGTTTAGTAGTACACGTAAACACGTAAAAGCAAAGTATTTTGTTAGAATAGGAAGGGGTGATCGTTTCGGGATTTAATAAGTAATCTGATTAAATATGAATTCAATTTGAATAGATTACAAACGAAATTACGAGAACTGTTATAATCGTTAATATTATAAAACGTGGTCCATGCGCGGTGACGCAATTATATTAACATAGCCAGATGACCAGATACCCTGATGGCTGATGACCAGATGACCAGATGACCAGAAGGCCAGAATGCCAGATGGCCACATGGCCAGATGAGCAGATGACCAGATGGCCAGATGTCAAGATGGCCAGATGGCAAGATGGCCAGATGACCAGATGGCCAGATGACTAGATGGCCAGATGGCCAGATGATCAGATGGCCAGATGGCCAGATGACCAGATGGCCAGATGATCAGATGAACATATTACCACTAACAGATGACCAGAAGACCAGATGGCCAGATGACCAAATGACCATATGACCGGATGACCAGATGACCAGATGGTCAGATGGCCAGAACAGACCAGACAAGACCAGCGAGCCGGCTGATGACTATCATAACAGTTTGGTATTTTTATATCAGTAACCTTAATATGGGGCACTGTGAGATCACCGGAATGAGAATTACGTTAAGGGGAATTACACAAAATCGCAGGGTGGGCAAAATTTTAATATAAATAGCATCATTTATCTCAGTGTTTCCCAACCTTTTTTGTGCCATGCCCCACCTTCGCCTTTCTAAAATTCTCATGTCCCCCCTTTGTAACATAATTTTTATTATACAAAAATTGAATTGCTAACTTAAGAAACTTAAATTAGGAAATAATCACTAGGGAATTGTTGACGAAACACAGTAGGTAAATTTATCACACATTTAATGAAAAACTGAAATTTGAACTCCATATAATTTTAATCAATATCTTTTCAAATCCATTTGTTATTTTTATTCAATTTTAATGAGAACCTTGCCCTTGATGTTGGCTGCACAAAATTTTTATATTAGGCTCCAAGTTGGTTAGCTTCAGCCTCAAGTCGCCACGTTGTGTTATACTTAGCCGATTTCTTTTTTTTATTAATAAATCATTTACTGCACTAAATCCACATTCAACCAAATACGAAGATGGAAATGGTAGCAACAGTTTTCTTGAACATTTGGTTAGATTTGGGTATTTGGTTTCTGTTTCTTCACAAAGCCAAGCGATTGTTCCTTTTAAATTAAATAGAGTCTTAACTGACTCATCATTTTGTAATTCTGCAAGTTCTTCCTGATACTTCATGTTTGATATGTCAGACAAATCTACTAACATTGGCTGCATCATCCATGCTGGAAAATGAATTTGTTCTAAATCAGAAAATCTTTCCTTCAAATCAGCCGAAATAAAATTAAGATGATTGACTATAACAAGTATAGCAGTATCAGTTACTTCACATTGTTTGAGCCAGTGAAACTGTTCGAAGTTTTTGTTGTTGATTTGTTTTTGACATAACTCAATAACGGCAATGAATCCAAATATCTTTGCTTTTGCATCGACCAGAGTTTTATTTTTTCCTTGAAGTTGTTTGTTTAAAATATTAAGTTTTTCAAATATATCGGCTAAGTAACTTAAAAATGCTTTGCCATCGATCGTTAATAGATACTTCATTTCAGGTTTTTCTGTTAAAAAATCACCAAGAGTATCATACAGTTCAATGAATCTTTTCAGGCAGTTTCCTTTGGAAAGCCATCTAACGTCCGTGTGCAGTAAGAGTCTCAGATGGTCTTCGTTTTGTTCTTCACAATAGTTTGAAAAGACGCTCGCATTTGGCATTCGCTTTAATAGCATTAACACACTTAATAACTGAATGTAGTATTTCATTCAGAATAGGCGAGATGTTCTTAGCTACCAAGTTTTCCCTATGAATAACACAATGCACAATAATCAATTCTGGATTAGCATCTTTCAGCAATTTTAGGCAGCCATTTTTTTTGCCCATCATACTAGGAGCACCATCTGCAGCACAAGATGTTATATTTTGCATTGGTATATCATTCATATCAAAGTAGGTTTTTAGTTCATTATATATATATCTTTTGAGGTAGTGGTGCTTTCTAATCTTCTACAGAATAACATTTCTTCAGCAAATTGCCCTTTATCAATATATCTCACGTAAGTCGTCGCCAACTGCCTCACTATCTCTCAAAGTTGATTCATCCATTTGCACTGAGAAATTTCTTGTTTTTAGCTTCTCAACAAGTTGTTTTTCAACATCTTCACTCATTTCGTCTATTCTTCTGCTAACAGTATTGTTACTGAGCGGCATTGCTCTTACATCTTTATCATCTTTTTCAAGAACCGTTTTAAGAAATACTGATATTGACGGTTTTATTAAATTCTCTCCTATGGTATGACTTTTTCCATTTTTACCGATGAGTAAAGAAAGTTGATAGCTAGCCTCAAGGACGCGATTATTAGTTGAAGTATGAGCAGTAAATAGAGTCTTTATTGTTGTTCTCTTTTCAAAACTTTTCCTCAAAGTTTTGAAGTAATTCAAATCGGAATTGATGTGAGCACTATGTTTCGCTTTCAAATGTGACTCAAGACGACCTCGTTTCATTGATTCGTTGGATAAGCATTGCTGACATAAAAGACAAAAAGGAATCCGTTCATCGTGGATAGCGGGTATGAACCCAAATTTTAAATATTCTTCCGAATATTGACGAATTTTCTTTTTGCTTGCACCACTTATTTTACCGAGGGCTGAAAGAGATAAATACGAGTATAAGGTCAAATAAAAACTAAAATTCGAGTATGTATATCACAGCACGGAAACTCAATGTTATTTTTTGTAGTCTGCATACTTAGCGACATCTAGGCGGCTTGGTAGCTGAAGTAGCTGAAAACGCGCCATAATTTAAATCGTTCAAATATATAGAATTGAATGCTTATTAAACTTAAACCATTAAACTTATTTAATATATAAAATCATATTAAATAAAAACAATTTTAAAATGTTTTAACTATTTATAATGGTATTAATAAATAATTTAAACAAATGCTTCAATTTAAACAGACTTTACATATTAAATAATAGTGGTATAAATAACGGCAATGTTTATAAATATCCTGAATTGATTTCGATAATAACTTATCGTTTTCACTTCAACATTAAATCATGTTGTTTAGTTGGATGTGGAAATCGAAATCTTCTGGAAGAAGCACTTCCATCACAATTAATAATCGCGCACGATGGTTTCCATTGCAACAATGCAATCAAATGAAATCAAAATCATCAAAATTTAAATATGATACATAAATTCGAAGAATTTTTAGTTGCGCAGCTGACTCAACTTTTCAGAATTATTCTCATCTATAAGTCAGCAGTATATATGGTTGCAGTCATTGTTTTTATTCATTTAAATGTGTTTAAATGTGATAACTGCTGCCATCATACAACATGGTAGACAAGCATTTTCTCAATCTGAGAATTTGCCATATGAGTTTCACTACCCTGATGTATATCACAAAAATATTCAAATAAATAAATCTATATATATAATCAAATGTAAAATGCTGCTTCAACCCAATCGTGTTTAAACACGATTGGGTTGAAGCAGCATTTTACATTTGATTATATATATTTTACCCAAAGGACTCCGCATTTTTCTATTTAACAAATAAATATATAATCAAATACTTACCATTTACATCTGAACAATTTATGTACTTATTAAATTTTGAAGATTTAACAACAGTTTCTCCTGACACCTATTTCAAATTAACACTATCTGAATGCTGTGAAACACTAGGAGTTGTGATTGCCACTCAGTTGCAAATAACTACGATTTTAACATACAGCTCACGACAGACTGGCGTCGCAAGCAACGCATTGTTGCCATTACTACTAAGTGTTTCGTCCAGTATAGGCAACAATGTACACATACCGATGTGTACATGTCTGACACCACGCGAGCAGGATGTCAAATAATATTTGAAATATGAATAGCCATAGAAAAAAGAAAGAAATTATAAGACAAAGGAAGAGACGGCTAGAGAAAAGGTAATTACAGCGGACGCGAACGCAAAAAGTAAAAAATAAAATAAAAGTAAAAAAATAAAAACAAGCTTTTATTTAAATTCGCTAAAATGCGATAAATCTGTGTCGAGTACATTTTCAAATTGCCCCCCTTAAACAATCAAATTGCCCCCCTGTGGGGCGTGGGCCCCACGTTGGGAAACACTGATTTATCTCATGCGATAAGTTTAATCGGTTCCAGATTCGCTAAGCGACAGGCCGCTATTATCGTTATCGATAGTATACGCGAATATCATTATGACGAGTATTATCCGATTTATTTAAAAGGTACTGTGTTCAGGATGGTATTGATTATTTCGAAATTGAGTAGCAATAATCGGTAAATTCCTACCAAAGTATAAAAAACAAATACCCCGTGAAGTAAATATATAATCTTTCTGGTTTCATATACGTGGGTATTCGAGAACTTTATTAATTTCTTCTTCTTTATTATTTCTGGCATACGCTTTGAGCGATATCGTGGATTTTAATGAGGTAATCTTTCCGGTTTTATACACGTGCTTCTTCAAAAGGTTTATTAATTTCAGGCATACGCTTTGAGCGGTGTCGTTGATTTTAATGAGGTAATCTTTCCGGCTTCGTATACGTGGGTATTCGAGAACTTTGTTAATTTCTGGCATACGCTTTGAGCAATGTCGTGGATTTTAATGAGGTCATCTTTCCGGTCTCATATACGTGGGTATTCGATAATTTTATTTATTTCTGGCATACGCTTTGAGCGACGTCGTGGATTTTAATGAGGTAATCTTTCCGGTTTTATATTCGTGGGTCTTCGAGAGCTTTATTAATTTCTGGCATACGCTTTGAGCGATGTCGTGGATTTTAATGAGGTAATCTTTCCGGTTTCATATACGTGCTTCTTCGAAAGCTTTATAAGTTTCTGGCATACGCTTTGAATGATGTCGTGGAGGTTGATAAGGTAATCTTTCCGGTTTCATTCGCGTTCAGACAGGAGAATGCTACCATCTTCAATTGTGTTTACCTTAGTAGACATGATTATCAATTCTTCTCCCAAGCTAACAGAAGTCATAAAAATATATATTAAAATGAAATAAGTAATATCATTTGAATTTCCTATTTAATAAAATACTGTCATTATATATTTAAAATGAAGTATAGAGAGGATAATACTCTTCAGGGAATAAGTATTAATTATGAAAATATAACCTAAATAATATCTCCCTCTTATTTAATTATGAGTAATTAATAACATGAATTTGAATCAAATGAAGATTTAGTTTAAATGAGAAACATTACAGAAATAAAACTAAAGGTTAATTAAATGAAATCCATAAAATAATCGAAATTGCTTGTTTAATAAATTTCATTCTAAATTTAAAGCTGAAATCTAAAAGCGATTATGTTCTCCAGGGAATAAGTATAAAATATTAAGGTATAGTTTACATAATAACAGGGTAATACTGTGGAAAATTATTGGTAGTTTTGTGTAATGAGCATAAACGAGTTATAAATAATCATATTGTAAATTCATTAATATCAGTCATACGAACAATTTACAGGATATATTTAACAAAATTGTATGTATCAAAACCTAGTTAGTGCATCCAGAAGTAATGGATGGAATGTGACATTGGAAGGCACAAACAGTGACATATTTCATGAAGTGGTGACATGCATAGGCCAGTTTGCTGGCACGTAGAATTGAGCAATATGTGAAGTCATTGACGTTAAGTACATCTTTGATCCAAAACTAACTAACACTTTTTGAGTCAATAAAGAAAGTCATTAAATTCAAGTTGATGTTTAATTATTGGTGCAAAATCCTTTAAAGTGAATAAATTACACTTAATCTATAATTCTTTGTCTTTATTGTATTAATATTATTGTTACTAACACACGCATTACCTCTAAAAGAAGTTTGAGTCGTCACGATAATGATTTAATATCAAACATAACGTAAAGAAGTACTGCCATTATACGATCACACAAAATAAAAGTAAAATAGATAAATCACTAGCCAAAACAAATATCATAAATTATTAAATATTGGGAAAACCGAAGTCTTACAAAGTGAACGATAACTTTCTAGCAGACGCTTAAAAACGTATCTAAATGGTTTGGCATAATTAAATATTCATCGCGAGATAACAGTTACCATAAATGAAATACTTGATAAACTAGTACAAGGTGTACCTAAATGATTGCAGTTACGTAACCATGTAAATTATTTTTGTGCCGCTCTAGTCAAAATAGTTCAATTTTGGACATAGGCAACTTCATTTACACTCATTACACATGAATGTGGCAATAAAAGTTATCTTCATGCTATTCTAATTTTTATTGTGGAATTTCATATTAAAATGCTCAAATACGAAATTATTATTAGTTTCAACAATATTTGTGGCTTCCAAACACATGAAAAGACAACAATGAAGAATTATTTAAAGATACATCTCACTCATTACTCATGAAATGGCGTTAAAAGCTATCTTCATGCAATTGAAATCTCAATTGTCAGTCGATATTTCACTACTCAAATACTAAATTATTATTAGTTTCAACAATATTTGTGGCTTCCAAGCACATGAACAGACTACAATGAAGAATTACTTAGGGCCCACGAATTTGAATGTACATTATCTACATAACCTTACTTTTAAAGTCGAGGTTATTCTTAAATTGTGTGCACATAAAAATAACCAGATATGCATGAAAATTAAGTCCTCACAGGCAACATCCCAAGTGTGGCAGATTACTCCACGGCACAAACAAGCTGTAAACTGGAAATCATGCAGGAATTAATTAAATAAACGAGCTGCGACGGAGCTAATAATTGCTTTAAATCTGACAATGTTACAAAATGTTTTACTATTGCAAATTGAGGACTACCAGACAATAACGTTTTATTATTGCAAATTTAGGAGTAGCAGACAATAAAACAATCACATGTAGTTATTAAAGTAATCAAAGTAATTTATTTAATAAACGGAATCATAAGAAGTAAAGATTTACAAAACATAATTTAAATAAAATTTATAATCAAAGCAGATGTTGAAAATGTCTACCATTTGCTTGTAAACACATTTGCACTCATCTTCTTTTATTGTTAAAAATGTTGATTAACATTTGAGGAGTTATGGTTTGGCAAACATTTATGATTTCTGCCATTAACTCTTCCAACGTATGCAATCTTCTTCGAAAAACTCTATCTTTTAGAAATCCAAAAATTGAGTAGTCCAGTGGAGTTAGATCTGGAGAGCGTGGCGGCCATAGTCCTTGACTAATTAGTCTATTATCAAAAAATTCTTGCAGATAGGCTAACGTTGCTCTGGCTGTATGAGCTGTTGCACCATCTTGTTGGAAATATCCGTTCTGCAATTCTTCATCATCTAATTGTTCTATGAAAGGCTGGATAATTTATTGCCGATATCTCTCACCGTTTATTGTGTCATGAAAGAATATAGGCATAATTATTCTACTGCGAGACACAGCCAACCAAATTCCAACCTTCTGAGGATGTAGTGGTGCTTCCACAAAAAGATGAGGGTTTTCAGCATGCCAGCACCTATAGTTTTGTGAATTAACATATCCTGATAGGTGGAACCAAGCCTCATCACTGAAAAATGTTAAATCGAGCAATCGATCGTCATTTAAATTTTCCATAAACCATCGGCAGTAACTCAATCGACGTTGAGGATCTACTGGCAATAATTATTGCACCACTAAGACCCTATAAGGGTGTAAATTCAACCTATTTCTCACAATTTTATAGCAGGTGCTCGAGGGAATTCCAGCTTGCATAGCCAATTTACGAATTGACTTTTGAGGGCTTACTTCGAGTCTTTACGAATATCTGCAACCCTCCCGATACTGAAGATCTGCCTGAGGATTTCCCTTTCTGAACACTACCAGTTTCCCTAAAACGGTGCACTATTCGTGAAATATGTGTTGACAAAACCGAGTATTCAAATTGGTGGTCAGGGAACTTGTGTTGAAAATCCCGAACGCACTCTGGAATTGAATCAGTCCATTCTCCATTTTCAAATCGTCCATTGCGAAAGTAAGCCTCAACAATAAAAGTGTTCTTCTGATCAGTGTACATTTTAACAAACTTCTGTTATTATTTTGTCTGACAGTTGACAGATATGGTTGACAGTGACAGGTCTCAAATAGTACGGTATACATATTCGAAAGGCGGCACAATTGAATTGAAGTGATTACGTAACTGCAATCATTTAGGTACACCTTGTAGAAACCCCAAGATGCCTTCAGCTACGTTTATAAGAAATAAATAGTGGGTTTTTATGTAGTTTCTGTAGAAATATTTTATGTGTATGCAAATTATATTAAGTGCCCCCATGAAGAAATTCTGGCTACGCCACTGGCGGTGAGTGCGGTGGTGGATGGTCGTCGGAGAGCATGAAAATCCGACCCAATTTCCTGTCAATTTTCAATAAATTATCGGGATGCGTAATCGGATCGGCACGGCATCTCCACCCCCACAAATTTGACTAATTTGCAAGCGCACATACTTCCGTTTTTCCCGTTCCAATTTTGCACTAGTGCGATATTAGAGATAAATATTAGATAGATAAATAAACTTACTGTGTCACGAAATTGTAAAAGACCCAAATGCCACAATACATGTTTTTGGAAAAAAACGGTACAGTTCTTTATAACAGAATGGTTGATAATTTGAGGAGTATAATTTTAATTAAGTTTTATTGAATACAAACCCGAAATCGAAATCATGAAACTGAGCAGATTATTTTTTTTTAATGAGCACTTGGAACTGCCTTTTAGCTTTTCAAGGCTGGCGTAGGTTCGGTCATAAATGAATTGTTGTTGTTATAATATGTATTATTGTTAAAGAGCCAACGGCTTGAACAAGTGAAGTCATTTGAACCTCACTGGATACTTTGGAATTTTCTAGCGTTCTGATCCAACCTCATTTAACTTTTTTTTTGAGCTCCAGCAGTTTTAACGGATTTTATGACATTGTTCTCATTCAATCATAATCTAAATCATCTACAGAGTGTTTACAAAAAATAATTAACGCCTTAACAGGCGATAGTAGAGAACAAAACCAGAAACAAATGCTAATAAACTCAGGTCCAATACTCAACGGTTTTTGAAATATAACATTTTGAAATTTTAACTATACATTCTACTTTGAATTAATCTAACAATCAAAATACCGTAAAACAAAAGTTGTCCTGTTGACAGTGACAGTTAGTAAGCCAGTATAATTATGTAATTGTTGCATATATTTCAGCGGAATACGCCGATATGTATTTGTGTTGTGGCGAAGCTCGACAAAATTTGCGTGACGCTAAACGCATTTATTAGCCAAAATTTCCTTTGATGCATGTTCCATCACATAAAACTTTTTAAGAGGGCGACCATAGGCTCAGAGAAACACGATGCTTTAGCCACAAAAATCGGACAGTGGCAAACGAAAGGGGTATTTTGCAAGATGTAGATGATAATCCTTGTGTGAGTACCATGAGAATGAGTAGAGATTTAGGCGTAAATCATGTGGCTACTTGGCGAACCCGCAAAGAACAATTACCTCAACCGTATCTCCCACAAAATACAGACGAAAACTCGCAGTGGAGTTTTTAATTTTCATAATCTGTATGAATGGTCAGATGAAAATACGCATGGAGATCATGTTTGAAATCATCAATTTGGATTTTCAATTAACGTCTGTTAAATGAAATGGGTGCAGGGGGCCGAAAATATAAAGCAATGCAAAACCGTCAAAATATTTAAAAACGTATAAGGGAACACTTAATTGACGGATGTTTTTATAAGAATATTGTCTGAATATTTGCGTGGGTAGGAAGTTTTCTGTTCCTTCTGTTTTATTCGGTTTCTTCTGTTTTTCTATTTATATTCTTATAATATAATTTATAATGTCACATTATTATTATTGTTTCGGCGCTATTGCACAGCGTCGAACCCCAAATCGGTTAAAGTGTAATCGCATTAGTCGGCCTTTATTGCAGCCGATACATTTGTAGTATTAAGATTGTAAAGACAATTTATTGGGGTGGCTATTATTTAGCCATTATGTTCACCGAGAAGTGCTTAAGTAAAGTACGGTGCGCATGAAGATCAATAGGCACATTAAGCCGTTTATTGAGCAAGGATTGCCACTTCGGCAAATACAATTAGCGACCAGGAAATCCCAAATATATTTATTGGACGGCATTAGGAATCCTCAGAAATGCCAGATAGAGGAATTAACCAAGGCTTGTGATAACCAAGTGTGGCAACATGGCTTATCGAAACGAAATACCGCACCAATCAGGAATCATCTTCAAGCCACCCCTCGCGGTGCACAATTCAAATTGCACCCCACCCCAATAACTCAAAGATTTAATTGTAAGAATGCAGAGCAGACGTCACTTCAATTCGTTACCTTCACCGGTGTACATCGCTGTGTATTAATTATTGTTACGCATTAAATTATAGTCCACATTATTTCCAAAACGACGAGTTTTAATTACCTTATCATTTAAATTGGCGAACACCCGCCTGGTCCTTCGATTACGTAACAATTATGTATTGTATTTTCATATTATTATTATTACGTAATGTATTTTTATATTGTATTTTTAGTCTTTTTAGCTCTTAGTAATTTAATGTAGACTGTGCGATCTACTAGCAGATGTAAATACACTATACATGTGGTGACGTAATTAAAGAATATTATTAAAATTACTATTATCTCTTTTCTAAGAGAACTTTATTATATTTTTTCTTAAAAAAAAATGTTTGCGTCATTGGGCGGAAACTAGATATTTTTGAAATTTAAGTTTTAACAATTTCAACGAGCACACAATGTAGGCTATAATGCACGAGGATGAACTTTATATTATTAGTATAATCATCTGAATGACGTTATTAATGTTTTTTTAAATGACAACCTATATTTTTTATTTTTTATTTCGGTAGAGTTTTTTAATCTGTTTTCAACCATACAACATTTTGAATATGTTACATAATAAAAAAAATAATTAAAATTAAAATTAAAGAAACCAAGACAACAAGGTAATAAAATTAACCTACACTCATGCCGAATTCTTTCTTTAAGGTCGTCTAAATTATGAGGTCGGTTTTTGTATACCATGTTTTTTAAGTGCCCCCATAGAAAAAAAAGTCTTATGGCGTTAGATCAGGGAACCTGGCCGGCCATTCTACTGGACCCCTTCTTCCTATCCATCTCAACACTTCATTCATCTTTACTTTTTTAACTTTAAGGCCGTTTTCCCATACTTTAATTTTTTTCTTATATAACCTATTCAAAATCTTGTATGGTTGAAAACAGATTAAAATATTCTCCCGAAATAAAAAAATTAAAAATATACGTTGTCATTAATAAAAATCATGATTGACGTCACAACTTTTAAAAATTTGTTTTTGAAATCTGAAAAACATATTTTCATACGCGCAGTAATTTATGTCGCTATCTCCCGTTTAGATTTTTTCTCTCTCGTACACATTAACGAAGTTATAGAATTTATCCACTACTTAATTTCCTCAATGTATAAATTGACGGCGCCGGCGCTGAAAAAAGCGAGTTCGTTGTATTTTAACAGAATGATTACTTGATTTAACAGAAAAATATTGTTATGATGAGGGTTCTGGTGTTTTATTTTCATAATACAGCCATGTATAATTATGAAGGGCATTATTTTATCATAGTTACGTACATAATGAATGTATTATGTACGGTCGCAGCCAAAAGAAGTGGGACAAGTCTTATAGTGAATTTGTCTAAAATTAAGCTGTGTAATCAGTCATTCGTCTTTGCAAACAAAAATCAAGTAACATGTCATTGTCATTGTGACATAAATACCTACATATTACCTGTCCCACTTTTTTATGCCCGCGACCGTACGTATGAGCGTTGATTGAAAAGTATACACTCTTCAATCAACGCTATGAGTCATAGATAAAAGACTTTATATAATTTTGTTAATGATGTATTTTTAGAAATTTGTAGCATATTCTTCAACTATTTAAAACAATGATCTATAAACATATTTCAATTTTCTTTAAGATATCTTTAAGTTTTTTCAATCAAAATTTCCAGATTATTGGACGTAAACTTAATATTTATGAGATTTGAAGTTTTCTCTTGAACATTTATTTAAATTTTTATAAAGTTTTGAGAGTTTTATATCAATTTAGAATTCGTTTGTTAATTTTGTTTTCATTTTGGAAATTTTTAGCGTTTTCTTTTTGTAAACACATTTAAATTTTCTATTTAAACGACAGTTTTTAAAATCCCCATCAAAATTTATTGATCACATTGTATAATTCATTTTTTATTACGAAATATTAATAATAGTAAAACTATTTTATTCTGTGATGATAATGAATTATTTTGCACAGACAATAATCGTAATCATTATTTATATTTCCCTGCATTGAAAGAAACGGGTCCATAAAAATATGAAAGGTATATACATAAAACGCTTTTAAAGTGGGGAGGATGAAATCTTTTTCCAGCTTCTGTGCTATCCATTTGAGGTTTATAACGAATAGTTATCTGGATACGTATCGATTGGACACTTAAGTAATGACATACTATAAGGTCGGCAGATAACTTGCAGCAACGAGTGCTGTAATATTGTCATTTGTACAATTCAGATAACTTACAGGCTGCCAATCTTGCTAAAGCTGCAAATGCAGTAAAATACCAACACGCATTAAACGTTTCTAGGTTTAGAAGTTAAATATTTAAATTAAATAGGAAACGTTGATGAACATTGAGATGATTTAATAAGATCTCGAGTATCCTATCTTCATATAATATTTGGGAAATTGAATCAGAAAATATCAGAATATTTGGGAATTTTAGAGTCTAAAATCTGTGCTATAAAATCAAATTATATAAAATTTATATCTATATCCTATCAATATTTCAACCACAATTTTCTCAGGATTGAAGACAACAATGCTCCGTGGATAGCCATGGATCACCTGGACTTCAGCAACGACATATTTTGTTAATATTATAAAATATTGCAGGAACGTACTCAAAATTTTCTATTTTTTTAGACCATTAGTTCTCCACAATTAATTATTTTATCTGGACTTCCAACTAATGACCACATATACTTAAAAATGCTTTGAAGCACCCTTGCATCTGAACTGGAGGCGCTCTATCCTGTACGTGAAGTTGCCTATAGCGATTGCGAGCGAAATTGGATCATTACACACGTAAAATTTGCGATTAAATTTTCACACGCGCGTTCGATATTTCATCGATATTTCAATTTGCCGACGTGGCACTCGCCACTAATTCCGCACGGCGACAATTGCGCCACGAAGAGCATCCCTATTCGGCGCTCGTTTTTTCCTGGCCGCCCCTTTCGTTTAATCACGGGGGCGGCTAAGCGAGTTACGAGCCGGGCCGTGAAAAAATCGAGTGGAGCGCCTCCCGGGGCTGAATCAAGCGACGATGTATAATTAAATTCCCCCGTAATTAGTGACGCATCCCGCTTAATTGGACCAAATTGAGACGGAAAAGTGGACGGACAATGATGACGGCCGAGGGGAGGGTCATTAGTGATTTACAAGAAGCGGCATCGACAGAATTTGCACGCAGAAGATTTCAAATGGTAGAGTGTGGAGAGGAGATGTTTTTGAATGTTAAACGTGGGACGTTGATGAATGATATCATTAAACATTGATGGCTGAAGCAGTTACTTCGTGCTAGAATATCATGATAACAATGAAAAAATCACTTATTAAAAAAATATATATTGATTGATGTGGGTGAAATTGTACAAATGGGATTGAATTATCTAAAAATTCGATAACATCTGTAAAATTCGTTTCAAATTTGACAAACAAAATCACATGAGTTGGGACTAATTCCTTCAAATTCTGTGCGTTATTCCATTTGTAAACATTTAATTAAATTCTAGAAATGACATTGAAGTGGCTCAAAATTCCATTGATTCCAGACGTGATAGATATTCTAGTGTGATTCTAAGGCTAATTTGACATTAAATTGTGATTGGTGTATTGCTTTCTAATTGGTGGTACTATTTTTTTTCGTATTTATCAGCAAAATTTGATATCTAAGGTCTTGAATTTTAGCTACATAGCTAATCTAGATGAGAGTGGGAACATATGAAACTTCAACGAGTAAAATCATCGCGGCAGACGCTTCGAGTTTGGTGTGACCTCCACTAAAAAGGCTGCAGTGGCTCAGATATTTAATATCTGGAGCTAAAACTTCTCAGAAGTTTATTTCAAATATACATTTACATCCATATAATTTTCATCAAAAATGGAGATTGTCGAGCGGCGATAATTTTTAAAACTGGTATGTTACTTATTTCACTTGATATGTGACCCATGTGAACGTGAAATAAAATAATCCATGACATCAATAATACTACATCATAACTAAGTTCATCTGGTTCCGACTATATTAATAATACAAATTCTGGATACTGGCCACTGGCCAATCTTTAATGTAAAGATGGCAAAGGAAGAAGAATCAAAATAAATAGTAATATACCAAAATTAAATTACATTCCAGGATAGAATTCCTAGAACGTAATGCCATAACAGTTGATCAAATGCGCACACAAACAGATTTGCCGAGCACATATCAGTAATTTGCATTGATCTATTATTAGCCCTAACAACTATATGTTCGGCCACTTCATAATTACTACCTAAATTTGTTTTTCTTAATGTACTGTTACTAGTAAAATATATTTATTAATGTATTTGTTTTTAATTTCAGAATCATTATGATTCTGGCTACTTTATGATGATAATATTAAACAAAACATTGCATTTTTCGTTTGTAAAAAAAAATATTTTATTGAACAAAAATCGATAATTAAATGTTCGGCCAAAATAAAACTTTATAATAAGAAGTCATAATTTAACAATTTGATACGGAGTAACATCGCATTTTACTGCAATTACAGCTTGAATTCTTCTAGGCATGGAATTTACAAGAGATTGACACTCTTCTACTGTCACGGAGTCCAATACTTCTTAAAGTTTAGCAAACGTTCCTGAGTTCTTGTGGATTGTTTCTCAGTTTCCGTTTCATTTTGTGCCAAAGGGTTTCAATGACGTTTAAGCCTGGGCTCTGGAAGGCGAATCTAATACCACCATGTAATGGTTTTCCAACCATTTTCGGATGTTTTGGATGTATGGCTTGATGCTCCATCTTATTGAAAGATAAATGGCATAGCAGCATACAATTGTTCAATACCGGGAATTAAGTTATTGTCGGGTATCTTTTGGTATTTTACACCGTTAACAGTTACGTCGATGAAGTGGATATTTTTTACGCTTTTTGCGTACATACAACCCCATATCATAAGCCCCGAAGTAAACTTGAGACAGTATGTTTTAAACAATAAAAGCCCTTATTAAACGACTCTTTCTTGTTTCTAATTACTCTGTTTCGATTATCTTCCGTACACACATCAAATATTGAATCATCACTAAAAATAATCAAATTCCACTGTTCATGTGTCTATGGTCGCTGTTCTGTACACCAAACCAAAGGTTTTTTTTTTCTGAGGTTGGGCCAATAATGTTTTTTCTTTGGCCTAAAATGTTAGATAGTTGTATCCCTATCATATTGAAATATTTAACATTGATAAAATTACTAAATTACTCTTATGTATATAATACTGCAGCCTCATTCCACTCGATCGTTATTTCTATTGTGCCTCTTCTGTTATTTTGGCAGGCTTTAACTAGCATTCTTCTTAGTCGATCCGATACTAAACAGTGACGTCCTGAGCCGTTTCCCTCAATATCGGTGTTACCGTTTTCATCATATAATTTTATGATGTAAGTTACCATAGATTTTGATAATTGATAGTGTCTGGCCAATCATCTATTTTTTCCCGCGTCCAAACACGCTCATTATTAAATCTCTCACTTTTATTGGGAGTTGCCACACCTCGAGCCATTTTTAAGCAAACTGTTCACTTAAAGTTGATAAACACACTAAGACATAGGTTAACAAGACGCTTTAACGTGAAAACAGCATCCAAAGCTTTCTAGATATTAATATGGTGATGTGTCTAAATTGCCTAATATGTTGGCCGAACATTTAATTGTCGGTTTCAGCGCAACAATAATGTTTCTTGACAAACATAAATTGTGTTTCTTATTATATTTTATTGCCAAAGTGCAGCCAGAATACTGCTGATCCAAAGTTTACGAAACAATAAATAAATAAATATGATTTGCTGGTACCAGTTTATGTTAAAACAATTTTTAGATAGATATTATGAAATGGCCGAACATATAGTTGTTAGGCCTCGGATTAACAATGCCATTTGGTTTAATGCATAATGCAAATGGTCAACCAATAATGCTAATTACATTTTGCGGGTCAGCAAACTTAATCAATTGCAATTAGCTGATAAACTACTCTGGGTTCGAATCCCTCAACTGCGAAGATACACAACCATTGGATTAAGCCTCTTAATCAGGTAAACGCATGGGTTACATTTTCTCAAGTATAATTTTATAAGATTTTTGAGGACGGTCTTTAAAAAAATTGTAGTAATGTATCTGTTATAAGTAAATTAAGATTACTGTTTTTCCCTAAAATAATTAGTGAAGATAATATTTAAATATTATTGTATATAATTATTTGTTGGAAATAATGCATGGCTAACTAGATATCTCGGAAAAAATACAATTGTTGTTATTGTGTACGGTCCCTACTTCCGGAAAGTTTCTAGGTAATAATGTGCTTAATAATAAAGTTTAACCGATTATTTTATTTAAGCTATAATTTTTGAGTTATGACACAAAGTTAAGTTTTTTATAATGGAAACCATAGTCGGCCATGACTTTATAAAAAATGCCCTTTTTCAACTAGTCTAATGATATACGACTTGATATAGTTATTTTTATAAATAATTAAATAATGGTAATTTTTTACTTCTCATTTTCGAACTATTCAAGAAGTACGCTATGGAAACAAGTGATAGATGCGCAACGCGTTTAATAATAAAATTCAAGTTAGTTATTTTTTTTTCTTTTCATTTCGATGTTATAAACATTATTATTTTGGTGTGATATGTTTATTAAATTAGAGTTATAATTAAAAAAATTATAATTTCTGATAAAACAAAACTACATAACCATAAAACAACTATACGGAGAATTGAAAAACAATAAATGATATTAGAACGTAATTAAAGTAGTACTAAAACAACGTAATTAAAGTTAGGAAAGTATTTGAGACTAAAGATGTTCAAAAGGTTCATCATTATGATAAATGCACGAGTTACACCTTAAAACAGAATTTGTTGTTTTTCTAACGGAGCGTCCATCAATATTAGTAACTAATTAGCTTCTCTAAGGTCATCTACTGCGTTGTATGATATTAGATACACCCTATCGTTTACCATTCCCCATAAATATAAATCTAAAACAGACAGATCGGGGGATCGAGGTAGCCAGGCCACCGGCGCGTTTCTTCCTATTCCCTGAGTTCGAGAATATTTAATTTAAATAATTTCGTACCGTCAGCTTATTTGAAAATACCACGTCTCTGTAAGGGCAATTCATCTAACATATTATTAAAATCGTTCTGCAGAAAGTGAAGATTACGATCACCAGTTAATGTACCGCTAAAAATGTACGGACCAAGAATTGTTGAATACTTATTCCCATATATGTTGTGTTCTTATTCAATTAAATTGTACAGTACATGTCCCTGATGAAGGGCCCAAACTATCCTCGAAAGCTAGGAATAAGTAATAATAAGAAAGTTTTTCTTTTGCCCCGGCCAAATTTCCACGCACGCACTGTAAAACAGAGTTTTACTAAACTATACAGGGTGAGTCTTTTCGGAAGTTTAGTATGGGGATCTCGGAAACTAGCGGAGATAGAAGAACGATTAAATGGGGAAAGAATTGTAGTTTTACCAGTTCAATTTCATGAGCTTTTTGTTTTTTGTAAAAATTGCATGGCTAACTAGATATCTCGAAAAAACATATTTTTTGTTATATGGTTCGGTGCCTATGGATCTGTTATTATTGACTTTAGAAATAAATGTGTAAAGGAAAAAGATGCACGTTATTATGTGCTTAATAATATAATCTAACCGATTATTTCATTAAAGCTATAATTTTTGAGTTATGAGACAAAGTTGAGTTTTTTCTAATGGAAACCATAGTTGGCCATGACTTTATAAAACAGGCGCTTTTTTAACTATTCTAATAATATATCACTTGATATAGTAATTTTTATAAATACACTGGCGAGCAAAAAATAGAGGTCACTTTAAAATTATGACTTGTTTTTGGATTTTTGTTTGTTTTTACTTTACGTTTGCAAATTGTAAACAATTGTGCTGTATTTTTCACATTAAATTTTAAAAAAAGCAATGTTGAATCGTAAAGCATATTTATTGTTTTTATTGCCTATTTTGAAAATATCACAAATTTACAGTTCAGACGAAGTTCGAATTTTTAGTCCTAGGACTAATATAGAAAAAATTAATGAAAAAAACTTATCACTAATATCGAGTATTACCCCCTCTTGCATTAGATTGAAGTCGACGAGGAACTCTTTGAATTAAATTAACGATCACATTTTGGTAGATATTATTCCATTCCTGCAATTTTGTAGAATACATTTGTCAGGAAATGTATTATTAAATGCCTACTTTGGTTTACAATTTGCAAACATAAAGTTAAAACAAAAAAATTCCAAAAATAAGTCATAATTTTATAAAATGACCTCTATTTTTTGCTCGCCAGTGTAATTAAATTATCGTTATTTTTTACTTTTCATTTTCGAACAATTCAAGAAGTAGGCTGTGGAAACAATTGATAGATGCGCAACGGGTTAAATAATAAAATTCAAGTTAGTTATTAAAATTTTTCTTTTCATTTCGAAATTATAAACATTATTATTTTGGTGTAAAATGTTTATTTTGGTGTAAATTATATAAGTACAAAACTACTAAACAGGGAATAACAGACGATAAATTGAGAAACAATACAAGCATATTAGAACGTAACTAAAGTAGTACCAAAACAAAGTAATTAAAGTTAGGAAAGTATTTAAGACTAAATATGTTCAAAAGGTTCACCATTATGATTAATGCACACCTTTTTAAAACAGAATTTGTTGCTTTTATAACGGAGCGTTCATCAATATTAGCAAAAACTTGTAACTTGTAAGTACAGCTTCTCTAAGTTCATCTACTGTGACGTACGATGTTTGATATACTCTATCTTTTACCATTCCCCATAAATAAAAATCTAAAACAGAGAGATCGGGAGATCGGCCACCACTATAATTGTCGTTTGTATCTATCAATTGTTTCTATAGCGTACTACCTCTAATAGTTCGAAACTGAAAAGAAAAAAAAAACATAATTTAATCATTTATAAAAATACCTATGTAATATGATATATCATTAGAATCGTTGAAAAGAGGCCTTTTTTATAAAGTCATGGCCGACTATGGTTTCCATTAGAAAAAACACAAGTTTGTGTCATAACTCAAAAATTATAGCTTAAATAAAATAATCGGTTAGACTGTATTATTAAGCATATAATTTCCTATAACTTTTTCCTTTACACATTTTTTCTAAAGTCAATAATAACAAAGCAATATGCTCCGAACAAAATAACAAAAAATCTATTTTTTCGAGATATCTAGTTAGCCATGCAATTTTTCCAAAAAACAAAAAGCTCATGAAATTGAACTCGTAAAACTGTAATTATTTCCCCATTTAATCGTCTCTCTATCTCCGCTAGTTTCTGAGATCCCCATACTAAACATTCGAAAAAACTCTCCCTGTAAATATATATATATATACATATATATACGGGGTGTTTGTTTCTTTATTACACATAACATTCCTATGTGTAACTTGAAAACAAAAACAGTCAACGCATATAGCGGCATAGTGTAGGCATCCAGTTATACACTGTCGTCCACTGTTGACCCATCTCGATCCTCACCCCCACCCCCTGTAATAGGGATGGGGTCAACTTTGGAATAATTGGAACCTGGTGTTGATATTGCTATCATTGAATAGGTCCATTTGGGGCGAACAAATTTCATTTAAAATAGTTTCTTCGAAAACTGTCATCAAAAGTTGACATTGAGGTTGAATTTTTTGTTACCTAGCTGCGAAGTACTTTTATGTTCTAGAACGCCACAGTCTTTTTCGTTCTAGAACATAAAACAAATGTCAAAATAATTTGTCAATTATTCAACTTACATTAATAATTTTATTAATTAAATACATAACATACGAAAACTATTTTGTACCTACTACATGTAAATTGAAAGTGCCGATATTGCAGTGAGTCAAATTTATGCCAGATCAAATTCTGTCCGTTATCGTAGCATTCAGTTCTGGATGTTCAATGCTGTAATTGTTTAAGTTTACTGCACACGGTGTATTATTGGCAACTTCCGTAGGGTTTGCTGAAGACGGTAACAATTTATTTGCAATTGAAATTTTATTTTGTATAGAATCTTCTATATACGTTTCCGCGACCATACTTAATATTTAACGTTCAAACTATTTAAAATATAAACGAATAGTTGTGCATAACAAGATTGTCTTGTTGTATTGCAGTTTTCTGCAGTTTTCGAAAATATCTTGTTTGTATCTCGAACACGAAATGCTTTTGCGTTCTCGAATGGATATTTTGCCTCGGTAAACCTCGGCAAAATAACTTCCATTCTTGAACGCAAAAGTGGAATTTCGCGTTCTAGATACAAAAATAACTATTTCAGCCGAAGCGTAGTTTTTGAAATATTTCGTTGTCTCAAGATAATACACTGCGTATATTTCTATGATTTCTATTTCTAATATTTTCTACATGTAAGTTTTATAATTTTTTAAATATTTATTGACCATAATATTCACAAAAAAATGTTTTCTCTACCAGAGTAGAAATATTTAAGTATATTATTTTTAATTTTATATTTTTAAAATTTATTTATAAGTTTTAATTGTTAGCTTTGATGGTGCTAAAATAAGTACAATTAAATTAAACCGCGTGGCTTCCAATTCCGACTTGGAAAAGTTTTGAAGTCATAATCTCTGATGTAGAAATTGAAGAATTAATTGCGGCTGAAGTACAATGTGCCCCATAACGGAATCGGGACTTGCTCGAACTTCGGCGTAGTACAATTGTAGTTATCAACGGGCCTCCATATAATAATCCTTTAATATTCAATAGGCTCCATTGCTCGGTACAAACGGAGGAAATTTAAGGGAGACGATGCTTTTCAATTTCGAGCACATTGTTCGTAACAAAACTGTGATTCGTGCCAAATAGAGATCGCGCATTTAAGCTAAATGGAGATATTAGTATTTGAAGTGTGACTTATTTACCTACGTTTAAAATGAAAAATATGGATTTTAGCAAATAATATTAAATCAACTAACTAATCCTTAGTTTTTTTATGATTAACTAGATGCACATTTCGGTCGTTACTTGGTCTAATATGTTAGTGTTTAAAGCAGGGTTGAAATAAATCACTATTAAAAAAAAAAACAATGATATTTTTTAAACTTTTTATATTTCTTATCAGTTTTTGCCAGAGTAGATGTGAGAATTGATGATAAAGACAAATTTATGTTAATCTGTATCATGTGATGGACAAAAAAATTGAAGAAAAGAGAAATATTATATCTACTTACAATTATCTAATTTAAAGCATGCTTACTATATAGTTACATTATATTTTTTATTGTACACCATTGGAATGCACAAACAGTGCAAACACAAGGATTAATTTAAAAACAATCAATTTTGATATAAATCAATGATTAATTTAAAAAAAAAACAGCCCGTTTCAATCATGATTTAAATCATTATTTAAACAATCGATTTAAATCAATTTATTTAAATCATACCAACCCTGGTTTGGTATGCAACAATTTCGTACATATTCTTTGCAAATTAGCTCGTTATAATAATTTCTTCACAAATTTGGATTAAGTGAGAATATTTTATGGTTTACAAGATTATTTTCTATTATTTATTTTGCTTATTAATAACTTTCTAATTTATGAGTTTTTAAAATCACTGTAAATTTACTCTTCGTGATTTTTATTAATTTTTTTTTATCAATAATTAAAAATTGTTTTAAAACGGCCAAACGAATTCCATTATATTTTCTATTTTAATTATACTCAATTCTATTCAAATTATACAACGGAAACTCCTTCATCTCATTTATTTATGAAAGTCAGTATAGCAAATCTTATATCGTTATGAAGAGCAAAAATTGTCCTTTGAAACTGGTTTCTTATTGAAACTGGTCTAAAATGTTTAAAATCATTTCAAACACAACGATAAAAATTTAAAAAAAAAAACCCTTTTCGCGAGAATTCTTTTTTAATTTGTATTACCAAATGTGCCCTTTGAGTTAAAAAAACCATTTACCATGATTTACAATTTCAAAAGTCAAACAGCAATAAATAATTAGGGAGATGCCATAAATCAGGTGCTTGCAGACAACCCTCTGGGTTTCTAGAGCCGTATTATGAATTTTGACTCATTTGAATTGAATATTTAAATAGCATGTTTAATTTATTTAAAATCACTGTTCACTGTTCAAATTCGCAAACGTGATGAGCCTTTACTCGTACATCAAAAGACGTTTGCAAAATTCTAAGCAGTAACAATTAATACGTTTCCAATGACCTGCAAACTGAAGTGAGGATTCCTAATGCGGTCCTGTAGAATACTTCTTTAGTATTGGAACAGTAATTGATTAATTTTATGGGTAGTATATTTTATGGCAGGTACCGTTCGAGCCGAGAAGATTGGTAAGAGTTGTTACATCTATTGTAAAATAAAATTTACAAGTAAAATATTAGCGTAAATATTGGCGTCACCATATCAAATTGAATTTATTTAAAAAGTTATATTTTTTATTTAAATTGCACAGCAAAATGTAGAATTTAGTTAAAGTACACTCTCGTGAAAATCAAATAAATAAGGAGTCCATTAATTATAAAAAACCGAAAAAACTGCTCGGTAATTATAAAAAAAAAAAAGATTTTAAAATATTGTTTTTCCTTAATACATAATTGTATACAGTAAATATAGACATTTTATTTCAATTAGAAGTGGCTCGGCGGTAAAACTTGAAACATACTGTATAGAGTAAGTTACTAAATTACGAAAATTTAAATTTTTACGATGACGATTATTTTTTGGCTTAGATTTATTATATTATTATAAATTTATGTAGAAATTCATAAAAATACTGTACAATTTCGAATTTGCAAAGCAACTTTTAATTATCAAATATTTTTTAGTTTTCAGGTCCATTTACAGAATGCGCAACAAATCCCCTTTAAAATCTGTAAATATGTATGTACTTCAAATTTTAAGTAAATTTAGTGTCAATTTTGCAAAATTGCAAATATTTACATATTTTTAGTAAATTTAGTGTCTTACAGTTTTCTAGAATTTTTATTTATATATTTTTCCTACTATCAGTCTCGTAAGATGACATTGCATTCATGGTTACAAGTACTGTAATGTTGCAATAACATTTGCTTATTTATTAATCGTTGCCGACAGAACTTAATGCATTATATTCCTAGGAAAATAATTACCATGTTCCACCATGTACGCCAACAGTACATTTTCCGTCACCTCTGTTGCGTTTTTTCTTCGCACTCAGTCTTTGAAGCAAGTGTATGTACCTTCATAACGCCTTTGAGGATTGGGGGTAATAAATTCTCACATGCAGCGTTCGCAATTTCTTCAATATCCATCTTCTTTTCATCGTAGGTCACTACACGTGACAGCTTTTGAAATTTTTATTCGTTTATGCAAACAAAATGTGCCTGTACACATGACAACCAGGCACTTGCGATTTCTATAGACATTTCAAATTTCTGAGTTTACGAACTAGCATTTGGCAAGGAAACTTTGGATATTGTGCAGGATATTGAGTTCTGCTAGTGGGAAAAATATCATAATCCATGCGGAACATAAGAACTAACATTCCTCGGAATAATTATGGACCTCGGTTCCCTCGGCCCGTACAATTCTTCCTCGAACGTTATAGTGTCCTTAGGTTCCTTATCACTTAAATAATTATTAAAAAACTATAGTTCGCCATCGGATGAAATGAAGTCAGATATTTATTTTGCATGAAAGCAAAGCATGAATTTGAAAACATTTTAATTTAATTCTTTTTAGATGATAATAATATAGCAATGTTATTATATATTTATAGAAAACTGTCAGAAACCATCAAAACAATTTATTTTAATTTTCCAAAAAAAAATAATATCGTAGTTAGTCTTGATTTAACGCACCCAATTTTTCTTTCTCAAATTTCTGGCCTGAAAAGTTTCTGTTCTGGTGTGAGGAGCCTGGGAATCCATCTCGCTGACACTTCATCCCTAAATCTTCATAAAAAACTTTCAAAACTGTTGTCTTAGATATTAGAACTTTTGATAGCAGCAATAACTGAAACTTTAATTCTTCGATCTTTCAATACCAAATCTTCAATTTTCTTAATTGTTTCCTGTGTTCTTGCCTCAAGAGGTCTACCACATTTTTAATTATCTTCTATACGATCCCGACCCGAGCGAAATTGTTTTGACCAGTATTTTACTTGATAATGTGATGGGGCATGCTCACCATATACCTACAGCAAGCATTCATTTATAGATATGTTTTAGGCCAGTACCCTCTTAGTCAAATACTGTATCATACTTCTTTGTTCAACTTTCAATTGTCTCATTATTCACTACTCAAAACACTATCAAAACGACAAAAAAAAATCAACACTGCTTTGTCAGAATACTTCTAAAAGTTTACACTGCTTGACATTTTAAAATTAGTGACATTCGTCGTTATTTTCATGACTAGGTAGATTATGGTGATTAGGTGACCCATCCCCAGTATATAATTTATAATTTAAAAGGAATTATCCATAATGATCTCCTTACATATGGCATTAGATATAAGTGTCATCATTACTATGTAAAGCTGTAAAATGATTTTGCTATAGATAAAAATAATATATGTAATAATAATAATAAGGGTGTGATGGTGGTGTGTGAGTATAGTATATTGCGTATCATTGTGTATTACCTGTACCTGGCAAGGGCAAATTCCCCGAAGTACTCCGTCATAGCAAACATGGCTCTCGTTGTATGGGGACATATCGGCAGGAGAATGACCGGACGGACTAGCAGCTCCGCAACGTTTCGGCCCGCGCATGGGCCACACTCAGGACGGCCATCACTGTTTCGACCGCGGGTACCGTCATCACCACTATTTCACACCCCAGTCCGCGGGGATCACTTGTCGGGAAAAGCGTGGGGTAGGGTTTTGGGTTTTGCAAATTTAGTGCGGGGGGTAAGTCTAGTAAGTCTGAGTCGTTAAGTCGTCGACGAGAACTATCACTTATCCCTTTCTTTGCCTCTCGAAAAAATCACTTGCGTCACATAAAAAATACCACGCAAAAGCGCTCTTATTGTTACTCGTTATGTTGTGTATATAATAACTATAATTTAGTCGTGTGGGGGCGGTTTCAGTTTAATTTAATTTAAAATCTCACGGTATAAAAAATCACAAGCACGTGTACACGTGTAGAATTTTTAGTGTCGCCGGACTCGCGCTTCGTGTCGGTGTATAATTTTTATTAATAATTTCTCCTTGTTTTTTTGTTTGCTTATTAGACTTTCTCGTTTAAAACTATGGAAGGCATGTGATTGTGGGCTTATTGCGTAATTAATTAATTAGGACGTTTGGAGTAATTCGGGCTAATTCATAATTATATAATAATACTTTAATAAGCGTAAGCGATGAGCAAATACATATACAGGTGGCGAGACATTGAGAGGGGATGCGTTCGTTTCTACATCATAAAATCCTTTGGTTTATCCGATTGGTGAATTACCTGAAAATTTAAGCCAGTTTAGGAAGAGTCATTTGTAAAAAAATGATGTCAAGGATACTGGAATGAAGGATTAAGAAATGTATGGTTGAATTTAATATTTGTTTCAAATGTACATTTGGTTTTGATAATAGATTGTTTAATACAATTGTTTTTCAAATTTTTATGTAATTTATATACTCCTTTACGTATAATATATTACAAAATATATTTTCAATAACTTTTCCGGATGTTGAATAAATATTCTGCTATTTTTTTGTTACACTTCAGAAATGTTTGTTTCACTTTTATATCGTATTTGTGTATTTACTGTGTATTTTTATCTATATTATATTGTATGAATTATACTGACTTATGTAAACCTGTAAATGGTGTTAGCATTAATAAAATTATTATTATTATTATTATTATTATTATAGTATACAGGGGGGTTACTTTTACGACGCCCACCATTAGGATCTATTAAACGGAAATATATACAGAGTTGGTCAAATGGCATAAAAGTTTCTTACTTTTGTACATTTCAATATACTGAAACGAAATCCGGGATATCTTGCACAGTTCCTGAAACATCGCTGATAAACTGAAAAAGTGCACTTTCTTGTGGCCGCAATATTGGATTTTAATAGCATTCAAAAGAGCGAAAAAACCCGATTTCAATTATGTATAACACATGGTTAATCTGACATTATTTGACACCAAAAATCAATGTTTTTTTGTTGCAAAAATCAGGCTGCCATGCAATTATAAATCACATTTCTTCATACAAAGAAAATAACTTAATTAATTAAGAAGTAATTTTATTGTGTATAAAGTGCAAAAAAGGAGATAATATCTTTGATTAGTAAAAATGGCAAGATATTATCCTCAACATGGAAAAATGGCATGTACAATCTCTACTTAAGGAATTAAAGAAATGCGACAGTGCAAACAAACAAGTTTCAGCGAAATGCAAACAAGTTTTCAGCGTTTGTGGAATCGCGTTAATCAGTATGGTACATTCCAAAATCGGAGAGTTCCCAATGTGAGTGAGACTGTTAATGAAGTAAATATATTAGCGCTAATACATATTAACCCCGAAGTGTCACAACGAAAGGTAGGTGTGGTATGCAACGTATCCAAGTCCGGTGCTCAGAAAATAATAAAAAAATATAAACTACACGATTTTAAATATAAACCAGTACAAACGTTACACCTAGGAGACGAACCAAGGAGATTAGGTCTTTGTCGTTGGTTTCGCAATGAACAGGGCGAGGATCCCGATTTTTGCAGCAAAATACTGTGGTCTGATGAAACATTATTTACCAATAGTAGAATGTGTAACGGGAGAAAAAAGCACTATTATTCAAGTGAAAATCCACATTTAGTTCGTGAAGTTAGACCTCAGGTAAGATTTTCGGTAAATATTTGGTGTGGTCTTTTAGGAGACCAGTTGCTTAGTCCATTTTTTATACGTGGCCACTTAACTGACAATTCTTACGTCGATTTGCTGAAAAACGAACTGGAAGTTATATTGGATTACCTCTAGAAACAATTAGAAATCTCAAATATGTCCAGCAAGATGGAGCAGATTCCCATAACGCCAGAATTGTGAGAGAATACTTAGACAGGCGGTTTCCAGATTCCTGGATTGGAACTAACGGTCTGGTGCCTTGGCCACCACGATCTCCTGTCTCAATCCCCTTGATTATTTATTCTGGGGTTTTGTAAAAAATAAAATGTATGATACACCAGTGCAAATTGAGGAGAACTTAAGAGCGAAAATTGCCGAAGTATATCAGTTAATCACGCCAGCAACCATTCGTAACGGAACGCAGATCAATACTATATATTGATCATGGAGGCGGCCACTTTGAACATTTTTTGTAAATATAAACTAAGTTAGAATGCAGTTTAAAATTCTAAATTAATTCTGTTATAATTTAAAAAATATAGTGGTCCGGTATTCCAAAATCTAATACTCAATTACCTAATCAAATTAGTACCTACCACATTAATAAAAAATCTTTTAGACAAATTGCTATTTCAAATTTAGAAAAACAATACAGTTACTAGTTATAGTACCAATGATGTAAGTTTGACACCAGTTCTTTACAACGGGCACTTTGCTTGACAACCATACCCTTTTCTTCACCCTAAACGCCGCGGCCGTGCCGTTGAGAATAATATTTTAAACGATTTTGGTGCCGTTGGCAAGCGGCATGTCGCTACCATTCGGCAGATGACAGTGGTGTCAAACTTGCAGCGTTGGCTTGGGTACTATTATCTTTACATCACGCAACTTCATTTTTGGACTTTTTTTTAAACAATGGTTTTTGGGCGGTAAACACTGTCAGATTACCCATGTGTAATATATAGTTGAAATCGGAATATTTTGTTTTTTTTGAATGCTATTAAAATCCAATATTGCGGCCATAAGAAAATCAAAAGTTGACTATGAAAATTTGGGCATCTAGTTGGCGCAGACAATTTTTGGCACTGTCATCAAAAACCTCACGTCGAAAAATGTAAGCGTGTCAAGTTTCGTAAAATTTCCTTCAAAAGTAAAAAAGTTGTAAAAGTAAAAGGAAAGTGCACTTTTTCAGTTTTTCAACGAATTTCAGGAACTGTGCAAGATATCCCGGATTTCGTTTCAGTATATTGAAAGGCCCAAAAATGAGAAACTTTTATCCCATTTGACCAACTCTGTATATATTTCCGTTAAATATCCTAATGAGATCTAGAAAATATCCTAATGGCGGGCGTCATAAAAGTGACCACCCTGTGTAACGATAAGAATTCTACATAAATTGAGATTACAAATTAAGATTCTGATGAGAATAAATACCGAATAGATTTTATTCAGGGGAATGCAGTTTTGGTTTCAAGTTTGCCAGCTCAGGTATTATAATTATAGTTTCATATCAAATATTAAAAGTAAAATTTATAGATTGATTGGCTTATGGAATTTATCGATAGCAATGTTAGACATGTTTAAATGTTGCCAGATTACCTATAGATTACCTATAGTTATATATCTTGCCTATATAACTATAGGCAAGATATATAAATTCGAATACATAAAATATTTCTTAATGCAGGCTAAAATATTAAGAATATTTATTAGCAACTAGAAATATTTAAAAAGAAATATGGACAAATTACGTCTTAAAATGTTTTCAGGAATCACCTGTCTTTGGTTATAGTTACTTAACGTACTGATATATCGTGTATGTATTGTATATTACAAACCTACACGAATTTACAATTATACGAGACATAAATTTTTTTTAAAAAATCCAATTCAAAGACTTATAGAATAGAAGTTTGTACATTCAAAAAATGAAATTGCTCATATAATTTCGAATTCCAGCGGATAAAAAAAACAATTCGCATTATGATTCTTTTTTTAAATTTAATAAAAGAAATTGTCCATACCTATAAGCTAAATTTCTGTAGAATTAACGATTATAAAAATAGATTATTTATATAATCTCAAATGTTCTAAGTTGTAGAAAAAATAGGTACATATAATGTAATATTTCAGTAGAGTTTCATATCATTTTTTAACGTTACTTCTTTAACTAGTTTTAAGCAACTTCGTAGTTTTAAAACCTCCTAATTTGAAGTTTAATATAATCAGTTTGAATATTTGTAGATTTTTACAAGATTTTTATTTGTGTAGATACATAATTTTGGAAAATTAAAAATAACTGAAATTTGCGAAAGTTCATCATCTCCAATTTCAGTTAAATTAAGAATTTGTAGCAAAATATGTTAAAATTGTATAACATTTTTTTAATCTAGATTTTTAGTAGAAAATCTAAAAAATCTTTAAAAATTGTATTTGGCTGCAGTTTATAATCTCAAATTTCAGTAGTAGAATTTTAAATTTCCAGAATTTTCTTTTTAAATGTATTATCGTAAATTCGATTTTTGTTTAATACCTTTAAATAATTCATAAAATATATTTTTTAAATTAATTATTCAGCGATGTTTTATAGTTTTTATAGATTACATTTTTTTTGTAAATGATAACGTTCAATTTCCGACAAAAATTACATATTATTGCTATTTCTATATTTTAAATGCAATTTGTAAATTATGTTATAAATTGTACTTAAGATTTTAATTGTTATAAATTATTGAAAATTTTTAAGTACAATCTGATTAATCGTAACGGTTTTGCAATATTTTGTAGAATTTTTTGACAGGTTTAAAAACGTTTCTGTTGTTTTTATCAATATTTTCAGAAACTACGAATTTTCTTGCTATTTGTAATATATTCTAGCAGCTCTACGTCTACATTTTTGAGAACCATATGCCTAAATAAAAAAATCTGTACACATGAACACTAACTAAATCAACCTTATTTCATAAATCGGTTAAAGGATGTTGCTAATGCTTCACGTCGCCCGTCGCCAAAGGTAACGCCACTTGCCTCCAGAAAATTAGATAAATCCAGTAAAACGTGAGATATATGCTATATTTGTACTTGTATGATAACGAAATGATAACCGAGAGATCTTGTTGATATGTTGCAATTGATACAAGTGAAATAATATAATTAAGAAAAACACACAAATATGGTTAAAATATGAAAATTGTAAACTGGTTTTTGGAATCATAAATCGAACAAACAAATTAAAAAATATATGTATTGCTAACATATGCTAGAATCTATCTGGTATGATATCTAATGCTGTGCTAGCTAGTAGTTAAAGTTATAATTAATACGCGTAATTTTGGTGTAATATATTGAAAACAATGCTATTGGTAAAATTTGGTGTAATATATTGAAAATAAAGCAATTAATAATTATAATATATTAATTGCAAATTATATTTAATCAAATTTAAAAAATTCAAATACTGTCAAAAATATAACTAAAAGTAAAATTAACTAAATGAAAAAGACGCAAAATTATATCTGAAGTATAGAATTATACAGGTTGGTGTTGGTTATACAGGGGAGTCGGGAGGAACGAACCAAACTCCAGAAGTGTATTGTACACATGAAAATAATTTATAAAAAGTCAAATGTTGTTATCCAATTTTCATTTGTTTTCAAGTTATAGTTTCACATCTTGAATGTAAAAATATGGTGTTTCTCTATGGTTCTTGTAATGGGAGTGCTACAGTTGCTGTTGACGGATGTGGTCAACTGTACTTGTACTTGTAATTCATCGTTGAAATCTCTTGAAAAATGCTTTCCAATCATTATTAATACAATTTGATTTGGTCAACTAGTTTAGGAATTCCCTCTCCGAACCACCCAAACGGTTTTGAGCAATTTTAAAAATAATCATTAGTTCTATGAAAAAAAGTCGGTGTCAACTTTTCAAATTGACACCCTGTATATATACCGGGTGTACATTTAAAAACTAGCCAGTCTCAATAACTTTTGAATGCAAGCTAACCTGATAAAAATTAAAAAAACACGTTGATTGACTTTTGGAGGGGGAAGTTTAAAAACAATGTCAATTAAATTTTAAGTGTCACCCCCTTCTCCCTAGCCACCCTCACTTTGAAATTTGAAAAACCACCCCCCACCTTGCGATACCTCAATTTATAGCTTAAAAAATATCTAATCTAGTGGCGCAATAAAAACAGATTTTTGTCGATTTGTGTTGGAAAAAAAAAATAAGAAAAATTCCAAAACAATTTATATTAAACAAATCTAAGTTCCTTTCAATGAAACAAAAAAAAAGTCGAACCAGTTTTCGATGCAGATGTTAAAACTATGTTAATTAAATATAAAATGTTACCCCCTTGCGCTAGAGACTCTCACTTTTATTACAAATTTTAAATTACACCCCTACATTGTGATACCTTGTTTTAAAGCTTAAAACAAATACAATCTAGAGGTATAATCAACATTACTGATTTACGTCAGTACATTTCCAAAAACAAAACATATTTTTCAAAAATAAATTATGTTTGAGCATTTACTAAAATATTTTTTAAATTGAGATAGCAATATGTTTTATCGATTATTTCTATTGATAATGTAAAAATAAATGACTTTCTAAAATGTGTAAAACTACATCGACGTATTTTTTTAATCAAATTGACAACTTATTTAAACTGGTTACTCGTCAAATGAATGTCGGCATAATTTATTTTTGAAAAATATATTTTGTTTTTGGAAACTTGGAAACGTGGTGACGTAAATATATGTGTGTTACACCTTACAACAGTTTTGCGACTGATAGTTATGTCAGTATGATTTTACATTACATTCATTAGCTGCTTCTCTGCATGTTCTGTAATTATTCCCCACAATAAGAACAATGTCAACAATTTCTGTGTTAGATTACGGCATTTTACTAGTGCAAATGACACTTTACTGACACATATATTACAAACTGAAAAATTACACTGGCAGAACAGATAACTTATAAATTCTATTGTAAGTGTGAAATGCAGGTCACACAATGAAAGATAAGACAACCTGTAGAAGGTAATAACAAACTGTACATTATATCTTTAATTTAGCAACTTCATTAAACTCTTTAAAAAAATCCTTCAATTTTTAATTTATAATTGTTTCTGTTGGGGACTCGCCGTAATGAAACGAAAAACGGCTACCCGGAAATGTATGGATTTATTATTGCGAAATTATAAGTTAAGCACAATAACAAGCGAGCAAATGACGGGGCTCCCCCGGGACCTTTCGCCGATCGCAACCGAAAAAGAACTCACTCTTAGAGAGCATTACAATTAGTTTTAACCGATTCACAAACAATGCCAGCCCTTCCGACTGGCGAGGGATGCACCGGCTTTCTACAGTTCCAAGAATCTGTTTACAATGGCACATTCCGCCGCTATACGTCCCCTGGTCAGGCATATCGTTCGGCGTGACTAACTGGCCATCCCTCGGAAGAGAGCACGTAACATTACACAAGAAATATTTACAATAGAAACCTAACTAAGACATTCCACAGGACTGTAGAGTTTCAGTTTAAAAAAAATGCTACTATTAATTTGAGATAATGATATTCTGATAACTGTATATAATATACAGTGACCGCCAAAAAGTCGGCATCATATGGGAAACTTTAATGTCACTTAAAAACTCAACTTAAATGGCACAATTAGACAAAATGTCGCACTTAGGTGATTTTTCCATTTAATAATATTTATGAAAACATACAAAACCACAAACCATATAATACTATATGGTCTCAAAAGTATATTTGGGTCCAATTTACCGAGTTCTGCAACTCTCAGGATTATATTTTGTTCGAGAACAGCACGGAGGAGCAACTGGCCCAGATCATGTAAGACTGGGCTTCAATATGCGGCAGAAAAACGGAAATTACTAAAAAGAATATTTCAACCGTAAAATATATCCATTTAATGATGTTGTTTTTGGAAAGTTGAGAAATGCTAGAGACACGAAAAGGAAGCTGTTGTAAAAGTTATCAGCAAAACGCAAAGTAAGTGCTGAACCTTTAACAGTTAGAAAAATTGAAAACATTGCAATGCATTATGACGATTATATTACTCATAATGCATTTCTTCCCTATCCTAGGGAATAAATGTTTCATTCGTGATATAATCTGACTCTCTTCCAGACTCGTGGAAATAATATTTGACAACATATTTCGTGTCCCAACTTAAGCGATTATCGATAGTCATGATTCCACTCGTTGTATTATATATGATAATTTATGCGAGTTTTAATAACTACAATTGACTGCAAAAAAAAAGTAGACAAAAACTGTTTCTGTATTTGGTTTTTCTCAAAATGTTATTGTATAAATGTGTGTTTTCATAACCCCATTTCTTTGAAATTTTACAATGTTTCAAAGTTGACATTCAGTTTAAAACTTTTATAAGTTAAGTATTAATATGCGTCTCTAGCATTCTTGATGACGAAACCAAAGCTATAAATGATGCAGGAACGGTGTTTCTGGGTACACTTTCGGCTCACCAGTTCACTAAATACAAAAAATGTCTCTCAAGTCAGCTTTTTAGTTTAATGAATGACACTGACGCTGGCGTGACATTTCTAACATCAAGGGTGTTCAAGCAGTCGAAAATATCTTGTCTACTTTTTTTGAAATCAACTGAACATATTACTTAATCAACAATTTAGAAATATATAAGGCCACTGCTATTTTCTTCTGTGAGATACACAAAACAACATCACCTAGAATGTTGAGCTCAAAACACGTATATGGACAGTACATTAATGTATGTACATAATTGTACTGTTTATGGGCCAAAATGTGACAGTAAAATTGACAGGTGATTTAGAGAAATTATTTAAGTTACATACAAACTTCAACCTTCAAACATCAAACTATAAACAAATCTTGATGTATACCGTCGAAGTAAAATTTAGAACTACATCGATTAATGAGTGTGTAGACACAACCATCACAATTCTCAAAGTTAAGAGTATGACAAGAGTCTTTGTCATACTCTTAACTCTCGAGCCCTGCAAAATTGTCAGTATGTCTATAAGCGATTTACATTAAGATGCCAGCACCACGGTGACGCATTTACGTACTAACGTTGATCGTGTAATCTTGTGCGACAGTACGCGATTCGTATCAAATTCGTCTACTTCTGCCGTTTATCGTACAGTTATCAATTTTGTGGTTATGGTTTAACATAAAAAATGGCAAATTTTAGAAGGGTTTGTACCGTATTCGGTTTTAACACTGACCATCTGAATCATTTAATCATAAGTTTTTTTATGGCTCGGCCATATTATACAATAAAACTGATGATGATTTCTTCAAAACGAAACGTTGTTACTGCAAATTTATAAACACTGTGTTGAGGAGCTAAAAGAAGTGGCAATGAGAAAGTGTCTTAGGTTTCTTTAAAGCCTTTCAAATAACTTCAGAAAACAATAAAAAAGAAATCGCAAAATTTCAGATTTTGTCAAATATTTGAGAAAGTAAGCGAAATTATCTGGTTTTCTCAACAGAATATTACTGACCACTTAATTCCGCAACTTTTTTTATGATTTAACCCCTTATGTACCTTTTACGGTTTCCGAGATCCCCATGCTATTCATCCTTATCTTGAACACCCTATATTACGTAACAGTTAGGGAGGAATTATTTGTATGAGCATTGGCAGCATTGTGACATTTTGTTTTGAAATTGTCAAAATAGTCATATGACTGTTGATATGAGCATCGGACAGAAAATATTTTTGTTTTTAAATAACTTGAAAACCTAATATTCATTGTTTATAAACATTTCTACTAGTTTGCTAATTTGACCGACTTTGTAACTTCAATAATTAACAGAGTTAGCAACCGTGGACCGATAACTTTGAACGCCCTATATATTATACCTACATATATTTTTTGTTTGAATTTCATTAGTTTTGAGATAAAAATGTATAGAATTTTATGGGAATCATCCTGTAAGTAACGTATATTTATTATAAATTTAGCGTTAATGACTATTAAAACATATATCACGACAAACATGATACTTCCAGGAGACCCTTTCAAGCACCGTTTAAGTAAAATTTAAAGAGGCAGAAATCGACCGTAACTCCAGAAAACAGGAAACTACGTGCTCATGCCCCACTTTATTAACTAATAAATTTATGGCAGCTTAATTATGCGCGAGACGTTCGCAGCTCAGCCGTTCTCGGATCAAAATTTTAATGAAACAAATCTTTGCAGCAGGGAGATTTAGGTGGCAAGCAGCCGAAAGTGGAACGGAAGACGAACACAGAAATTGGATTCACCGAGAAGTTGAACGGGCAAATACAGAACAAAATGAATTCGCCTTTTACCGGGCAAGAGTTTCGCGCCATTGTTTCAGTATCAACAGCCAAGCGATGCGAGCTATTTGTGAAGTAGGAATTAAGTCAATAAAGGAGTTGTAAGACACGATTCGGTTTGAAGCAGTGCATATTAATTTTAATAAATAATTTATGAATATATCAAATATACAGGGTGGTATACTGGCTCGGTGGTAAATTTGGACAGATGATAGATGACGTGTTTAAGAGGAAAACAAATGAGAATCGGATTCTCTTTTGTTTTGGAGTCGTAATACTAAAGTTTTACCAAAAAATAGTGATCTCTTTAGAAAATAAAAACGTAAAGCCAATGTAAATGCCTGGTCATTAATATTTTTATCTTTGAATCACGTCATCTGTTATCTATAAGTATTTCAAAACGAAAATGAATTAGACTATTACATTTAATATACTTTTCACTAAAATAACGCCATCTATCATGTGTAAAAGTATGTTACCGAGCCAAGTAGTACATCTTCCTATAATGACGCACAATAAAAAAATCGTTCTTAAAACAAAGTAAGTGTTCAATATATTTTTAAATGTGGATTAAAACTAAATATGAAGAAATGTATTTGTACGTTTAAGTTTATAAATTTATTTCGATTTTTAATTTGACAGCTGAAACGCTCGTTAAAAATAGCAACAACATAGCCGCAGCTGTCATTTTGACAATTTTTATTGTCAAATAAAATCATATCTGTCGTATTCAAAACGCAACAATTAACGCACGATCACACATACATCTGCTTAGGCACATAAAGTGCGCGATATGAGAAATCTGAAGTATGTATCTGTATAAATATATATATATATATATATATATATATATATATATATATATATATATATATATATATATATATATATATATATATATATATATATATATATATATTTTTTTTTTTTTTTTTTTTTTTTTTTCGGACACAAACATATGTCCGAAAGCTTGGAGGAAGTGTAAAACAAATATTGTGTTTTTATTGACCCTGGCCGAATACCCGGTTCTCTACTAAGAGAACAAATTACAAAAACATATAATATATACGGCTGAGATAAAGAATTAAAAATATATATATATATATATATATATATATATATATATACAGGGTGACCTAAATAGAGTAGGATTGCATAGGTATCTTTATTATTCTTAAAGCTGGAGATCTCGTTAAATGGGCAATATTATGCAGTTTTATTAGCTGGTTCAGATTATGTTGAATTTTTTTCAAAAGTATGAGCAGATTAGAAGTTATTCTACAAAAACTAAAAATCGTGATTTTCTAACATTTCCGATATTTCCATAATTATTAAAGATGCGGAAAAAGTTTAAAATAAAAATTACTTGGTTCGATCGCACAAACTTGACAATCAAGTCAAAACAAAAGTCAAAATGGCGGTTTCCGAGATATTGATAGCAACTTTCTTATTTTAATTGGCCGCCATATTTGATTTATTTTCCTCTAAATAGACTTTATCTTCCTCTTTTCAATGATGTATAACAACTTATGTCAAAATATAAAATATGGGAAATATTTATTATTCCAATTTTTATTTTTATTTCGTGAATTATTTTTAAAACAAATGTAGAAAAATTTAAAAAGGCAATACAACTAAGTAGTAAAATAACAATAAATTATGAAAATGCTCAAAATTCTGACAGTTATTGGCCAAAAACAATTGGCAGCGTTAAATGTTCCCTAATCCGAACATATCAACTCGGCAAATAGAAAATCAAGTTAACGTATCTAAATGTAGAGCATCTATTAACTATTTAAAGAAAGCACAAGTTTTACCTTTATAAATTGCATATTTCTCACACTTTACAAGCAAATGATAACATCAGTAGATTAACATTTTGTAGAAGGTTAATCAACAAAATTACGGAAAATGATGATTTTATAAATACAATTTTATGGATAGATGTATGCTACTTTTCTAATTGTGGATTATTTAGTCATCATAACAACATTATCGGGCTCATATTGGGAAATTATTTACATGGTGCTATAGCATTTCTAACTGCACAACGTCATTTGGAAATTCTTTAAACAACCTTATAAGATTTATTGGATGATTTACCTTTGGCACAAAATATTCAAATGTAGTACCAGTAAAATGGCGCCCCTCCACTCAATGCTAGAGTGACAGATGTTATTACTTATTTAAATGGCCGTTTTAATAACAAAGTAATAGCGACTAATATAGCTGTTCAGTGGCCAGCCAGTTCTACATACTTAAAACCTCTTGACTTTTATTTGAAGCGCACTTTAAAAAACAAAATTTATGGGAGTAACTTCAATTATAATAATGTAGATGAACTTCGTGAAACAATGATAGAGGCAATAAAAGGCTTTAATCGCCTGGTCGCCTAGTAACCTAATTGCTTTTATCGCATTAATTGCGATAAGTGACTGGCAATATTCTTAAAGGCTGTTAATTGTGTTTAGCTTTTTTTGCCATTTAGCCAATAACAGTCAGCATTTTGAGCATTTTGTATAATTTATTGTTATTTTACTACTTAGTTTTATTAAGTTTTTTAATTTTTTAAACATTTGTTTCCAAACAAAAATTGGAACAATTGATATATCCTATATTTTGTATGTTGACATAGGTTGTTATATACATCGTGGAAGAGAGAATACAAAGTTGATTAAGTCCTGTAAAAATCAAATATGGCGGCCATTTAAACTAAGAAAGTTGCTATTAATATCTCGGAAACCGCCATCTTGACATTGGTTTTGACTTGATTCTTAAATTTGCGAGATCGAACCAAGTAACTTTTATTTTAAACTTATTTCCGCATCTGTAATAATTATAGAAATATCGTAGTTTTTAGAAAATCACAATTTTTAGTTATTTTAGAATAATTTCTAAACTGCTCGGACTTTTGAAAATTTTTGAACATAACCTTAACCAGCATATAAAACTGCACGATATTGCCTATTTAACCAGAACTCTAGCTATCAAAATAAGAAAGATATCAATGCTAAGATGGTCAATATCAAATATTGCTATAAGCATGTGACAGAACAAAAATGTATCAATTTGTGCAAAATTTTTCATAATTACGACTGGGAGTAGAAAAAATAGCGTTCATTACTTGAGTTGTAGGGCAGTTACGTACTGGAGAAATTACGCACCTCGCCGCTGCGCGACTTGGTACGTGAAGTTTCCGTTCGTGCATAATATGCTTGTTACAACTCTCGTTATGTAATATACTATTATACACGACCACATAATAATATATCAATTATACATTTACATTGTAAATATTAATGACATGTCAGCTGCTCCTCAGAGAATAGATTGTTAATAATTAAAAATAAGGGTACCTAGTGATAAACGCCAATTGGCAAAAGGTAAATAAACAAACATAAATTTTGTAAAACATTGATTTGCAATCGCGCATATCTATTTTGTGGTCGTGGATAAAGTATATAATTCTACTCGCACATAATGGCTTTCATCACTCGAGCGATTTACGCATGCATTAAAAAGATGCCTTCGTTCTTCGTTCCTTCTTTTTCGAACTAGATGTGGCGCTCTCTTGCCTCTCTCTCTCTCGACAGTGACACTTTATGAATACGAATGTCCATTTGAGGATTATAACTTCGGACTGGAATGGACTGACGAGACTCAACTAGGTCGAACCCGGTCTCCAGTTGTGTGCGGAAGTAATTCCCAAGTGCATATTCCAAATATACAATTTTAAATTGTTAAACCAGAGAATGGAAAAACCTTTCATTCAAATCATTCAACTCAGGATGGATCCATACACTTTTAAACTAGTTTATACGAGCTGTGGCAATTAAGTACCGAGACTGATTTTTTTTTAATGAACACCTACTTAGCGAGAAGAATTAAACGGGCGTGGTTTAGATCTATATATATTCCTTGACCTTGGGTACAAATTTCAAGCAGGTACAAAGGTGAAAAAACTGACCGCGCCGAAAAAATGTTGGATAAAAAAAATGACCAAAGAGTAAATTTAAAGAGTTTTTGAATGGTACAAACGTTTTCAGGAGGGGATGGAGAATGCTGAAGATGAGCGGCCCGGGCGGCATGTGACTTCAAAACGTGACTTGAACGTTCAAAAAGTGACCGAGAAGGTTCGAAAAGACCGTCGATTAAGTATTAGGGCCATTGCTGAATATGTATACATTAATAAAGAAACTGTGAGACAAATTTTGCATGAGGAACTAAACCTGAGGAAAGTGTGTGCTAAACTTGTGCCCAAACTCCTAACGGCGGAACAGAAAATGCGTCGTAAAGACATTTGTTCTGACACCCTGGAATGCATCGAAAAGGACTCAGACTTCTTGTTAAGAGTTATAACTTGTGACCAAACATGGATTTTTCAATATGACCCTGAAACCAAGCGGTAATCCATGAATTGGAAGACTCCAAACTCTCTGAAAGTCTAAGGACGAGGATGAGCAAGTACAAATTCAAGGCGATGTTGTTTGTTTTCTTCGATATACGGGATGTAGTTCACATGGAATGGGTACCACAAGGTCAGACAGTAAATAAATATTACTATTTAGATGTTTTACGAAGACTCCGAGAAACAAATCGCAAAAAGAGGCCAGAAATGTGGAAAGAGAACTCCTGGATCCTCCATCAAGACAACGCGCACTCTGTCAAGGACTATTTGGACAAAAATCAGATCACACTCATGGAGCACCCACCTTATTTGCCAGATTTAGCACAATGCTACTTCTACCTGTTCCCAAAAATCAAATCCTGCATGAAAGGAACCCGCCACGAGTAATTAGAGGACGTAAAACAAAAATCGGCGCAGTTACTGAAGAGCCTTTCGGAAGATGACCTGCAGCTCTGCTTCGCACAGTGGAAGATTCGCATGGTGTAGGGATGCGGAAGGAGAGTATATTGACGGGAAAAATGAAAAATTGTAAAACAATTGAGAAACAAACATGTTATAGCAACAGTCTCGGAACTGAATATGCGTATGTTGAGTGTAGCGAAATTCTTTTTAAAAACTCCTTAATTTGCAGCCAGTGTGCAATAATATTAAACCTCAATCGAGTTTCAAGTAATACCTGACGCTCACGTTTCAACAGCTTCGCTCATATCAGTTGATTGTTCCCAACTTTTGATACAGTTTCGCGTTTCGCAAATGCAAATGCGAACCGTGACCCGCATGACTGACGAAATCACGGCCCTGAGGTGTTGGTTGCTGTGTATGTAAAAATATTGGATTGCACAACGCGAGCTGAAGTGCAATCAATATTTGCGTTCGACAACGGCCGTTCCCGGAATTTAACACGTGACTGTATATTCACGTAATTTTGTAGACTTTATCAACGATTATGTTGAATATGAAAGTGTTTATATGTAATGAGTATACATTTATGTTGTAAGTACATGAATCGTTCGATTGTGTAGGTAATATTGAAACAAAGATCTTAAAGTCGTTTGTTCCTTAGTATGTGATTTATGTGAAAATTCCGGAAAAAGTATAGTTCAAGTGTATTTGTGAGCTTAAAGTAACTAAGTATTATGTACTTTTCAATGTCAATTTAACTTTTTATATGAAAATTCCGTAAAAACTACAGACAGTCAAATTCAAAAACTACGCAGAAGCAGTGTAATGAAATAAAATCAATGATTTACTAAAAAAATCATGTGGTTTTAATTGAGATGCAAATTCATTGATTTAAATCACATTTACCCTGGCAAGAACTGATCAGAAATATTAAAAATATCAAATAAATCATGATTTATTTTATTATCATTATTTTTTAATTTTTAAAAAGAATCATGATTTATTCCAACCCTGCTAAAAACTAACAATGTAAAAAATTAAATATAAAAATTAAAATAAACCCTATCTCTGTAACACCTGTTTATTAAGACTTTTAGGCTTATTTGGGTCTCTACTATGTGTTGTACAATATTGTACACTTGTTTTTGAACACCCTGTATATATTTAACCAGGTTTAAATTGTATCAATACATATTCGTTTCGAAATAAATTAAAAAATAAATATTTTCCATAATTAATTTTTAATGCGAATTTGTCAAATTGAGATTTCAGCTGAAAATTTCGGAAAAAATAAACAAGAAGTATATGATAGTTATCAAATTTTCAAACGGTAATAAAATTGGTTATAAATTTTGACGACTGAGATTCGAGTAAACTCTATTAGTGTTATTCATAAAAATTTAAACCGTGGTTTACCGGTGTTTTACAAAGGGCTACCAAGGTTACTAAGATTAAACCACCATAATACCCCACCTTAATTTTTTATGAAGAACACTGTATACATATTTTTATTCCTTTTTTAACTATAAGGTATTATATAATTTCTTGAATGAAAATTTTGCAGAATTTTGCTTTATATATATAACGATCTTTATTAAGGCTATCTACCCCAGAAGGGGTCGTTCCGCCCTTACATTATATTATTTTATATATTATATTACATATTATATAACAAGCCTTTTATATTACAAGAGAACTTGTAATACAAAAAATAATAATTTATAAGAGAATTTTGAATAACAACACAAATATTGATATTTATACTAGAAATCACTCAATATGGCGACCTTCATTTTCAATACCTACATAAAAGTATTAAACGATTAAAGTCACTGATGGCGTTTTGTATCATATTTTCAGTTTATAAGCAAAATACGAACCAATAACTTATTCTAAACAATACATAAATATTCACCAACGGTATGAACACAACAACGTCATTTTATAATAAAATATTATTTTGAAAAATGAATAATATACAAGTGTTCCATTTGATGCAAATGGTAACTTTGGGACACATTGTATATATATATATATATATATATATATATATATATATATATATATATGTATATATAAATTTACAATATATATCTACATATTAGGGTGGTCCATATTGTGGAAAAGTCGCGATTTTTTTAGTGCTCCCCCTAAATCAAAAGTAGAGGCCGAAAAAATAATGACGACGCAAAAAAAGTTGAAAAAAATTATTTATAAACCGTCCCCCATGCAGGTTGAATTTTAAATGGGATTTAACATGGGTTTTCCGGGGTTTTAGGTTAAACCAAGCGTTGTGCACTTGATTTCCATCAGTTCAAGGTGAAAGTTCGTATCCTTAGGTTTTCGATACCGCTGAATCCAAATAGCATGTCAAATACCGGTTTTGACTCATGATAGCTGTAAAAAAAGCGGTTAATAAAAATTCATTTTTTGATTATTCAAAATTGTAAGGTTTATTATATATTTTAACACAAATTAAGTGAAGTTTCGTCATAAAATAATATTAACGTGTTTTTCGCTAAATAACAACTGTCAATTAAGTGTTAATGAAATTTTTAATCCAATTTTTAGGTTTTTTTTTCAATTCCTCAATTGGAAAAAGTGTTTCAATACCACTAAATCCGAAAATGATGTCAAAAACGAGTTTGGACTCATGACAGCTGTCAAAAAAAATCTATCAATAGAAATACATTTTTTGACAAATAAAAGTATTGGGGTTTTTTATATTTAAATACAAATGTAGCATAGTTTCGTTTTGTTTAATATATATACTGGGTGTAAATATAGTGGGATTGCTTGGGTATCTTTCTTATTATTGACGCTAGAGATATGGTTAAATGGGCAATATTGTGCAGTTTTATATGCTGGTTCAGATTGTGATGAAACATTTTCAAAAGTCGGAGCAGTTTAGAAGTTATTCTAAAAAAAAATAAAAATCGCGATTCTCTAAAAACTCCGATATATTCATAATTATTAAAGATGCGAACAAAAAAGGTTACAATGAAAGTTGTTTGGTTCAATCGCACAAACTTGAGAATCAAGTCTAAACAACAGTCAAGATGGCGGTTTCCGAGATATTAATACCAACTTTCTTATTTTATATATCCGCCATATTTGATTTTTATACATCTAAATGGACTTTTCTGTCCTCTTTTCAACGATGTATAACAACCTATGTCAAAATGGAAAATATGGGAAATATTAATTATTCCAATTTTTATTTTTATTTTTAAAATATATTTAAAACACATGTAAAAATTTTAAAAAAACGTAATACAACTAAGTAGTAAAATAACATTTAATTATAAGAAATGCTCAATATTCTGACAGTTATTGGCCAAAAACAGTTGGCAACCTTATCTTGCTATCTTACGTATCTAAATCTAGAGGATCAACAATTTTAAAAAAGCACAAGTTTTGTCCTTATAATTTGCATATTTCTCATACTTTACAAGCAAATGATAACATGCGTAGATTAACATTATGCAGAAGGTTAACCAACAAAATTACGTAAAATGGTGGTTTTATAAATACAATTTTATGGATAGATGCATCCTACTTTTCTAATTGTGGATTATTTAATCATCATAACGAACACTATTGGGCTCAGGGCAATCCACACATAGTGATTCCATGGCAAATGTAAGTGCGGTTAGGCTTTAATGTATTTTGTGGCATATTGGGAAATGATTTACATGGTGGTATAATATTCCTAAGCGCAGCATGTCATTAGTAAATTCTTCAAAACAAATATAGTACCAGTAAGATGGCGTCCCTCCACTCAATGCTAGAGATGTTATTACTTATTTAAATGGCATTTTTAATAACAAAGTAATAGCGACTAATAAAACTGTTCAGTGGTTAGCCAGATCTGCATACTTAAGGTAAGGTACTTTAAAAAACAAAAAATATTTAAGTAACTTCAATTATAATAATGTAGATGAACTTCGTGAAGCAATGACAGAGGCAATAATAGTATATTGTTTTATTAGGAGTAGAAGTGACACTTTTTGTGGCGAGTCTGTAGGTATTGGCTGCCGAGCGGAGCGAGGCAGGCAACTACAGACGAGCCACAAAAAGTTACTTCTACTCCGAATAAAACATGTAATTTTTTCTTCAAACGTCGAAAATAGTTAAAAAGATAATGGAATTAATATTTTTAATTGTCCGAATACGTATAGTTTTAATTCCCAAAGAAGCATGCTATGCAGAGCGTTGCTATGGTTTTGTTTAATTCATTATTTGACATTAAAGTGTATAAAATGGACGAAGACATGTTTCAATGTACACCGCCAGATATTTTAGAATCGGCAAGGGCTGCAACAGAGAAATTATTGCCCACTAAGTCCAGTACCATCTATGAAGTGGCCTACAAAAAATTTATTAAGTGGTGCGCCGAGAAAAATGTAAGCAATTATAGTGAAAATGTTTTACTCGCATATTTTTCGGAAATGGCTAAGAAGAAAGTAAAAAGTTCCACTATGTGGTCTCAGTATTCCATGGTAAAATTATTAAAAATAATATTATTATTAAAAATTAAAATTAGAATATTAGTTATTAAATATTAGAAATGGTGTAGATATTACCAAATATTTAAAACTACGTGCATATTTAAAAAAACAAAATGAGGGTTATACACCCAAAAAGGCAAGAGTGCTGACAAAGGAACAGTTCGACAAGTTCTTATCCGATGCTCCTAACGAGAAATACTTGGCGACAAAGGTGAGTTCTTAGAATAATAAACAAATACAAAATTAAACCCTAAATCGTATTTTCAGATTATTTTGATATTTGGCATATCAGGGGCATGCCGTTGCGATGAACTCGTAAAAATGAACACGACAGATATTCAAGACTTGGGATCTTTGCTACACGTAAAAATACGAGATAGTAAGACATCAAAAGTAGAAAATATCTGTGGTAGCAGCAAAATGGTTGGCGACAGCGGTGCTGTAAGTGCTGCTGTTGCTGCCAGCGCAATCAGTTTTCAAGGGGCTAAAATATCAAATTGTACCTTTAATTTACATTTTAACAATAAATAAATTTGTGTTTTGTTTGAATTTTTTGTTTTGTTCATCATGTATGCGCACCATATGTATGTGCAATATTAAACCCGCCCTCGTAGGGCGTTCTTATTACAAATTATCCAATCATGTTGTCAAATTTACTTTTACTGCCTAGTCAGTAAAAGTGAAACTTTTACTGACTAGGAGACGAAGTAAAACTTTAAGATTATGAATCGAGTCACTAAAGGTGTCACTTTTATGACGTTTGAAGAAAAAAGACGTTATTCGCAACACATTGTGATAAGTAACTGGCAATATTCTAAAACGCTGTCAATTGTGTTTAGCTTATTTTTGGCTATTTAGCCAATAACAGTCAGCATTTTGAGCATTTTTTATAATTCATTGTTATTTTACTACTTACGTATTACGTTTTTTTTATTTGTTTTACATTTGTTTTAAAAATAATTTATAGAATAAAAATAAAAATGGAAACAATTGATATATCCCATATTTTTTATTTTGACATAGGTTGTTATACATCGTTGAAAAGACAAAAAAAAAGTCGATTTAGACGTGCAAAAATCAAATATGGCGGCCATTTAAAATAAGAAAGTTGCTATTTATATCTTGGAAACAGCCATCTTGACTTTGGTTTTGACGTGATTCTAAAGTTTGTGCGATCGAACCAAGTAACTTTTATTTTAAACTTATTTCCGCATCTTTAATAATTATGGAAATAACGTAGTTTTTTGAAAATCGCAATTTTTGGGTTTTTAAGAATAATTTCTAAACGTTCGGACTTTTGAAAATTTTTCAATATAATGTGAACCAGTATACAAAACTGCATGACATTGCCCACGTAATCAGATCTCTAGGTTTCAAAATAACAAAGATACCCATGCAATCCTACTCTATTTTTAGGAACATATATATATATATATATATATATATATATATATATATATATATATATATATATATATATATATTTATAATATATTAAAAAAATATCGATAACAAATGATGGTCAAAAATTATATTTCATATAGGTTTGCAATTTTCTGCATGCGCCGGGCAAATAAATTTAAGACTACATGTAAATAATTTGGGTATTAATATCGACGAACGATTTGTTTAAAAATGTAGTAATTTTTACCTGTTTTTTCATATTGTCTACAGGTTGAATATGTTAAAGTGAAAAATTTGTGCGAGAGCCATTATGTTTTTGTGGCGGACCCGGGCATATCTATTAGTTTATTTTGCTTACTAAATTATGCTGAATCTTAATATCATGTAGTGTGCACGTATACCAGAGTTAGTTACGGCTTTATTTAATGATAGGCTTCTCGGGTCCTTGCCCAGTGCATTATTATATTTGCATTGTTTTAAAAAAAATATGATACACATTTTACTATTTATATTTTCAGCTTGGATTTTCATTGGCAATCTCGACTATCAGATACGGGGCGAAATTTGAAACACCCTGTATAATTATATATATATATATATATATATATATATATATATATATATATATATATATATATATATATATATATATTATATATATATATATAAATATAATTGATAATTGTTAGTAATGGAAACTATTTATTTTAAATAATTAGATACTCACGACACGACTCACGAGTCATGTGGCATTAAACACTAATTCCTTGGTACAAAAATGAATCTTCGTTCTACTTTACCATATAAATAATAAGTAGGTACGTAGAGAATAATGTTCCAATAATTTGTTTTACAATTGAGGCATTTATTTTAAAAACCACAAAAGTTCAAAAATGCACAAATCGAGTTATTAACAGTAAACAGCTCTCAAGACCAATGTCTATGCACTAACAAATCCGTTTACTTGAAACACAATACAAGTCGCGTGTAACAGGCAAATTAATTTATTTTCATTTGCCTGTTAAACGCCTGTTATATTCCAATTTTCCCAGTGTTTTTTTTCTGTGGTTTCACAGTTCTTATTTTAAATCATTTTTATTTTTAAATAAGTTGAAATAAATACAACAGAATAGCCTGATTTACTTTCCCAGTACTTTGAGTATAACTTCCACTGTAACTTTTTTTAAATTTCCCACAAAACTGATTTTTGGACACTTTTTAAAATAAACGCCTCAATTTGTTTTCAAATTGATTCATGATTTCCTGTCTCAATGTTAATTTTGCTATCTGGTAGTCACAGATACACACAGATATATGGAAAAGGTCATGTGTTTCTTACATACATTTTGATAAAGTTTATATAAAAATTCAATTAAATTCACTATTAATTATTGTTAATTATTAATAATTATAAGATAATAAACGATAACAATTTTTTCTTAGCGCTACAAAATTTTGTTTCACAAAAAGTATAAGATCTCTGTGTAAATTTAGTTGAAACTATTATACTTTTAAAGTGTTTTATATTAATAAAATATGCACGAAATTATGTGCTACACGAATAATTTTTTGGAAACTTATTTAGAAATAATTTTTAACCCAAATGTTTTATATAAACAAATCTATGTAAGTACAGAGTTAAGTATAGCTCTGTCATTTTTTAGAAAATTGCAATGAAAAGTAATTTGATTCCAACTGTTTCATAAACATAAATATTTTTGTAGAAAGTTATATATATTTTGAGAAAATTGTCATCAAAATTTAATTTTATTATTTCCCAAAAGGCGGATGGAGTTCATATGGGATCGATAGCCAAATAAATATTATTTCATAAATAAATGCAAAGAATTATGTGCTCATATCATTATTGAGAAATTTGGTACGAATACTAATTTGATTTTTAATTGTTTATACTAATATAAGAGGGAGTCATGTGCTGCTTAACTAATTTTAAAAACGTAAAATTCAATTTAATTAATGATGGTCTATTATTCATTAATAGATAGAGGATTATTAACAATAAAAAAATTATCCACAAATGAGGAGTGCTTCATTTGTTTGTTACATCTGTTTCCCACAAAATGTCTATTTTTTTATAGGAATTGAAATTATAGCCCTTGAAAGCCAGAGTGGTGGTCCACTTTTGAAATTCTGATAAATCCAGAAATTGATCCTGGTATGTCCCTCATATATTTCTGAACTTTTCTGAATTAAAAAAAAAGACTTAAACCAATCTGGTTTGCGACGGTTCAAATATATGGAGAAAGTCATGTGCTGCATAACTTTGGAGCAAATTGTTATAACAAATGATTACAATTCTTAATTTTCTTAATATTCTTAATATAAATAAATATATAGGGATAGTCGTGCATAATTTGAATTTGTCATTTGCAGCATAGATACTATTGAAGTATCTAATTGAAAGTATCCAGTACTGTAGTACTTGTGAAATTTGCAATTATTAAATTGTTTTGTACTTTAAATAATAATAGTGAAACATGAATAAACTATTCGAACTAGTATTTTTCTCATGAGGATAGTTTCGACCGTAAATAAGTAATTAAACACATTTTATTCTCTCTCTAGTATTTTTGTACTCACAAGAATGAAATTTAAAATTCCATCTATAATGTATATTATATTGTATTAAACACTTAATACATTATTATATTATGTGTGTTATGAGGAATGGAGTTTGAAATTAATATATATCTTCTATATCTTTAAATGTTCTCATAATGTATTTGCTTATACAAATGAATGAAAGTAAGTTGGTGACAGAGGCATTAAAATAAATTAAGGGAAATTGAGTTTGATTAACAATTTATGTTCCCGAAACCAGTTCCGGCGTCAGTTAATTGTCGCGATGGGTACGTTTCATTATGCAAATGTACGTGTCGTGAAAATGTGTAATTCACTGAAAGCACATGATTTAATCCACATTTAGTAATATAACTCGTCAGTGTCACGTTCTAAATCCCGGCTATTTCATAAGGCCTTGTGTGGTTTTCTATTTCCACTGTGTGACATTATTAAAACCTTGATGCGAATATTGTGTATCTCTGCGGCGGAGTGAAGTGTGTTAACCCAATTATATCTGATGGATTAAATAAAGCCGACACTTGGCAAGGAGCGTAATTGATAGTGGATCTTATATGCCGCCAGGCGAACGAGAAGGGGGTGGGGGCCATTTGAACCCGCCACGAGGACGGTCACCATCGATCCTCGCGCACACAAACTGCCGACGCACGTTGCGGGGGCACCGCATTCCATAGAGGTGAAACACGGGGGCGGTTCATGGGGGCGCCCCCTTGGATTATGTCGGTGCGTCGACGTGACGTGACGCCGAGGGCGGCGGAGGCGGCAAGTGGCGTCTGGCGTCGCGACGTGCACGGGGGCGGCCGGGGAGCCGGGCCCGTTATGAGCGGAATGGGGCGGGTGGGGGGAGCACACCACTGGGGGGTCGATCTGTGTAAAACTTCTCTTAATTGTGTACCGGGATAGAGTGTGGACGGCCGGCGCGCAGATCGCGACTGGGGCAGGTTCGAGGCCCGGAGCAAATATCTGGTTCGCGCACTCGCACTCATCTCCAGACTCTGAGGCTCCATCTGCTCTCACACACTACATAGACCGTGCACACTCTCTCCTACAGAAACCCTCTCTTCTACTACGCTACACGACCATGTAAAATGTACACCGGGAAAAGCCCCACCAGACACACCCCCCTCGACAAATATAATAACAATAATAATAAAACAATGAATTGATTTTACCCGAATAATCTTCAATTTTAAAGGTTATAATAATTATTCCTGCTAATCAAAACATATTGAAGTTGTAATAATCGTTTAACATAGCAACAAGAAGAAATAATAGGACGTCTATGAATTTGAAGGAATTCATCAAAGTTAAGAAACTACTATTATCAAACTATATGATAATTACAGGCTGGCCACCCACCCACCCTTCAATTCAACTTAAAATCAAAGTTAGGCACAGAACCGATGTCATCAAACTAGATGATGACAGTAGTGACATTATAGTGTGCCGATTTAAATATAATAATAATAATAATAATTTTATTAATACTAACAAAGATTGAATAAATAGTGCATTATTTTACCCACATAATCATCAGTTTTTTGTGATTTAATAATTACTGCTGCTAATCGAAACATTATTAAAGTTGTAATAATTGTTAAACAAAGGAACACTAGAGTTAAAACAAGAAATAACAGACGAAGGACAGAAGATACTTATACTTATGTTGCTGGAATGACATGTATAATTTGAACGTCATCTTTAAAAGATAATTTTTTGCAAACTAATTGACAGATTTAAAAAAATATTACGCCGATGTATTGAAAATTAAGTAAGCTTTGAAACGGGCTATCACTCAACCCCTAGTCCAATTTAAAACAATCTCCTGTCCGTCAAGGGGGTTAACAATCAAACATCAATTGCTTGTCAAAAGTCGTCCTCCTTGAATTAGAACGTTTTTTGAACTTGAACAGTCAATATCGGGTGTGGATTTTGTTTCTTTCGTCGCCACAAATCATTGTTTTCCTTGGTTTGATTTGTAGTTTGTATATAAAATTTATACGACTTAATGTCTAATTTTACGTTTATACAGGGTGTTTACCATTGGTCGAAATGGACCGGAACTCACCGTAACGTCATATAAGCGTTCCGGTTCATCATATTTGTCATATGAGCGTTCCGGTTCATGACAAGAGTTTCAATATAAAAAAAATATTGTAATAGTTTCAAAATTCTGCCACCAGGCGGACACACATCCTTTCACTTGGCTAATCAACTTACTTCTGAATACAATAGCTTCAAAGGAGACCTTGAGGGACAAGAGGAACATCAAGGGCCCCACGAGTTGTCCCCCTGCCCCTCTGATTGAGGTGATTCGTCGTTCCGTGTTTTGTTTTGGTTTTCGCTGTCACAGATCTAGCCTGTATCATTGTTTGTATACGAGTATATTTGTGTTTCTTATTAATTGTAAGCAACAAAATTGCAAACATTATTTATGTCAATATATGAGAGCTATTTATATTTGATTTAGATTTATACACATTTCTACATTTGGCTGAAAAAATCTTGTTAAAAGTAAAAGAAAAGTGGGATAATGAAGATGAACAGAAAGACGATTACAAAGGCGAAGAGGCATCTTGTTGTAAAGAGCCAGAAATAAACGGAAGAAAACCCTGAGTGAATCAAAAGATAAGAAGAATTTAGAAATTTCACTGAAAGACATTCCTGATTATTGTATTGTAGCACAAGCAATTTTTTTATGCGAGTACGTTTGGATAATTAATGAGAATAAATCACTAGGATAATATGTGAGCAAGTAAAAAACTTAAATACATTGGGCGCCAAGAATTTTAGACTAGCTACACATGGCAGAATTAAAGTGTGACTGCATACGGAAGCCGTACAGCAAACAAGTTTAAGGAATATATTTTGGAACATAAGAATACTGATGCTCATATAAAAGCAGTAGAGATTAAGGTGACTGTACAGAAGGAAGAAATCGGTGAAGCATTTACTAAAATGAATCAATAGAATTTTGAAACAAACGAACACGTTTTTCGAACAGTGTACAAATATGTAGTAAAGTTTCATAACCCCTTTGTTGATTTACCAATTAACATTTATATTCAAAAATTCAATGGATTAAATATGGGCCCAATATGACATTCAGATAAAACATGTACCGAAATTGCTATTCATATCGCCAATGAGATGAAGATAAATATTTGTCAAGAAATAAGCAAATCTAGAAAGAACATTTCTATTTTAATTGATCAGTTGACAACTTTAAGCCAACGAGATGAAGATAAATATTTGTCAAGAAATAAGCAGATCTAGAAAGAAGATCTAGATAGAGATTTATATTCTAATTGATCAGTCGATCACTTTAAGCAGAAAGACCATACTCAACGTTACAATACGTACACTCCTGTGTGAATATTCAGGCGAAGCGTACATATTTAATTTAAATTTAATTGAATTGGCTAATACTCCTGCAGTAACGTCTGAATTACGAATGTGCCTAGATATACATAACATCGAACAACAATTTCTAAGAGAGTGTTTTTAGTTTTGCGTGCGACGGTGCTTAGTAATGATCGGAAAAGATTGTATAGTTGCCACGTGTTTAAAGCATAAATTTCCAAACCTTATTATATGGCACTGTGCAAATCATAGGCTGGAATTGAGCGTGAACGACGTGGATAAGGAAGTGTCTGGAATAAATCATTTCAAAATATTTATTGAAAAGTTATATTCTTTGGATACAAGGTCGCCAAAGAATCAGAACGGGCTTCGAAAAGCTGCAGACTCTTTTAAAATTTAGTTGTTGCAAATTAGCAAAATATTATCTCTTCGATGGGTTGCTTCCAATTATCGCACACTAAACGCAGTCGTTACCAACTATGCGGCTCGGTTTTTGCATTTCAAGCATGGTAGTGAAGATGATGGAAGGGAAAACATGGAGGAAAAAAATATAAAGGCTTATTAAGAATAACAACAAGTGCTGAATTTGTGCAGAATTTAGTAACAATGGCTGACGCTTTAGAAGAGTTGACAGACTTCTCAATATATTTGCAAAAGCGTGAGCATTACTAGAATTGAAACAGATAAAGCCATCAACACTACAATTCGAGTCTCGATGGTTTCTCATCCTGGCCCAAAATTAGGAGAGGTACTGGCTGACGGCGAAGCAGAGGACGAGACATACAATGAAGTTAGCTTAAGCAATAACAAGACAATACAAGTAATGAACAGTTCGCAATTTTAAAGAAGTTTTTTACCACTATTTCTTCGCATGTTATTCGGGACGAGCAAAGTCAAAAAGAATAACGCGAGTTTATATAGCAATATGCTTGGTCAAATAAAAGTTTCTAATAAAAAGAACAGGAGCGAAGACTTTTCATCAAATAGTAGAAGTGGAGAAGATGAAATTCGTGCATTATCAAATAGTTTCATCTGCAAACTGAAGAACAAATTATTATGCGTTCGTTTTTAATGTACATACTGAACGAGTATGACGACATGGTACCTGACAACGTGCAAGTTTTTTCAAAAACAATAAATATCATTCCAATTTCAACAAACGAATATGGGACACATTTTAGTTCCATGAACGAAATAGTAACTCCACTATGTTCAAAGCAAAATGTGAATACAATATCAGCACTTTTATTCATTAATTGTGTTGGGCCCCATTGTTGCAGTTTAATAGGTATAAATATGTGAGGTCGGGCTTGACAAAAGGGCACCATTCAGCTAATGACATTGCAAGCTGAAAACGTCAAGCGAGAGTTGACAAAACCTACGATTTTTTGTGGAAACTATTCTAAATTAATTTTGTTCTAAATATTTACTTATTCTTATTTTTATTCGAAATCTGTACTTATTATGTGTTTGGTATTATTATAAGCAATAAAATTGTTTTCAAAGTACTGAAGATTCTATCGGTGATGTTAGATTTTGTTCATAAGCGTTCTGGTTCGTCAAAAAGTCCATTTCGGCCACTGGTTTACTGAAGATATTCCGAAAATGTGGATATCGAGTCAGCGATGGAAACCAAACGAAAAGTATATATTAACATGTGGGGCTAAACGGCGACAAAAAAAATCTTAGTTAACAGAGGTGCGCAACTCAACTGTTTCTGAGATAAACAGGGTGAATGATTTTTCTCCAGCTTACATCAGCGAAATTGTCAAACCTACAACAAAAGTTTCATAAGTAATTTCTTATACGCAACCTGATATACAAAATGGCGCAATATTTTTTCCATAGCCTATTTTTCGGAAAGATATATCACTCTTGTTTATTAAATGGAACATACCGCACATTTTTATAGAATGAGATTCTTGATAAAATTTCTATACAATGGTATATCATAATTTCCATTAGCTATATCTTGGAAACTGTAAAATTGCGGGCCCATGTTGACAAAGATATTTTGTTTTTTCCATCAGTACTATAATTGGGTTAAATAACCACACATTTAAATAGCACGCTGTATAATCAAAATTTACAAAAGATTATGTGCACATTGGAACTGCATGTGATCGGTGACTTTTGTTTACATTGAGACAGATTTTTGTGTTTTGTATAATTATGAAAAAACTGCGACCGAGCATCGTGCAAACATAAAATTTTGTGTTTAGTTAAAGAAATCACAGTCCGAAACTCTTGAGATGTTGACGAACGCCTCCAAATACGACAGGGCATCTTACGCAAGTCGTTGGTTAAGAGTTTATGGGGATCCTGATAAAATACAAAATTTAAAAAAGTCACACAAACATGGTTCGTCGTGATCTCCTAAAATAAAATACTTACATACTTCTATCACTTCCGCTTCTACCGGAAGTGGCCATCAACTTCGTTATTTTAAATGGAACAACCAGTATATTTTTGCATATTCTGATTGCCCTTTCATTTACACTGAAACATTTACGCCTGAACATATTTTATTAAGCCTATAGAGCACTTAACTTTAGAAGTTTACGACAAAAATAATTTCCGAAATTTTTGCTTCAAATAGACGATTTAAAATATATTCATAATTTCTCTTATGAGTGAGATAGAGACTTAAACTTTTTTGCGTATTGTAGCAAAGGAATAGCTCTATCATTACAAAAATTCGCTCGTGTTGATATTTTACGAGTACTATTTCATAAGTTCAATTATTTACAGGTACACTTCATACGTCGCCATTTTTTTTAAATAGAATGACATATTTTTTTGTATGACGGGGTAATCGACAGAATAATTTTCTCCAAAAAGTGTAAAACAAATCTATTCCTGAAATGAATGGATGCCAGTTATTTAGAAAATTCCTAAATTGTAAATGTTTCTGTCTATCATAGCAGGGATGCTTCATGGATTTTATGTTTTGTCACCAATATCAATCGCATTGCATTTCAAAGTTTCTTTTAGGTATAGCTTCACGAAGAGTAAAAATTTTAATGATGAATTAATATGTAATGAAAACATATACGTATCTTAGTCTATGAGACCACGACAGGCCGTGTTTGTGGGATTTTTTTCAAATGTTTATTTTATCAGGAACCCTATAAACATTTAACCAACGACTTGCATAAGACACCCTGTATATGGTAAAAGGTCGCAAGTCTACGAGGCCCGTATCTTTAGTCCGTAGGTAATAAAAAGTTGCGTCAGGGCAACAGAACTTAATAATTTCAATATAAATAATTCAATGATATATTGGGTAATTAAATTGTATAAATAAAACCTTGCTCAGCGTTCCGGTATTTAAGTAATCTCAGCATTATGAATGAATCAACTGAATGTATTCATGTAGTTAGAAAATTAGAAGTAGCATCGAAATCTTACTAAACACTAATCAATTTTGAATAACATTACCTCTTAAAGTTTTTACGATCACATGGTTGATGTTGATGGTAGACACAAATACTAGCAATATCTCGCGATGAGGAAATACATTGGGGTGCATCACTTGAAGAACTTTAATGTGTAAATTAATATGATTCGTTCCTATTCACAAGGTGGCGTTAAAATACATTGGTAGACACAAATGCTAGTCAATTTATATGCAGTGAGGACATGTATCAAATAACCTCCTCGGCACAATTTGAAGATTTTGGTACGTGAAGTAGCTAAATCACTTTGTAATTCCAACAGTAGTATTAATAATTAAGGTATTATTAATGGGTACTTACTGGTAGAATTATTTAACAAACTATCATCAGACATGACAGCATGACATGTGTATTTTGCTATGTATATATTTTTATGTTATTTCTACCATAAATATTTGTAATTAATTTGAATTTTGAAAGATGTCTATGTGGTATGTATATATATATATATATATATATATATATATATATATATATATATATATATATATATATATATATATATATATATCTATATATATATATATATATACATACCACATAGTATATACCCTGTATATATATATATATATATATATATATATATATATATATATACACTGTGTATCAGCCAAATGGAATAAATTGGATAATAAATAAATGGGGGCGTGTTCGAAAAAACGCTCGGACACGTCGATTGTTATTTTTAGTTGCGCATTTTTTTCAACAAAAACTTTTTATAAAGGGTGTGTCATGTGACCGTGGCCAATACCAACTTTCTTATTTTAAATGCAACACCTGGTATATTATTCAATTTTTGGATTCTTCAGAAAATTCTAGACATATTTCATGTACCTATCTTCAACTGTTTCGGAAATATTAAGTGTTTTCAGATTTATTGCAAAAATTAACATTAAAAAAAGAAAATTATTTGATTACAGAAATTCGTTACAACACACTCAAAAACTAATAAGTAATACTGTTTATTTTTTGATAATGTAAAAAAACAAAAAAAAAACAATAAATTTCAATGGAGGAGATGTTCAAAATGCTCGCCGTGAACGTCTTGGCAACATCCGAATCTTAAATAGAAATTTCTTCTAACGTTACTCAACATCTCAGGCGTGACCGATCTAATCGCAAGTATTATTCGTCTTAATATACACACTTAATATTTCCGAAACAGTTGAAGATAGGTATAGGACCTTGTACATGAAATATGTCTAGAATTTTCTGAAAAATCCAAAAATTAAGTATCAAGTCTGCAAAGTATCAAAACCGTAACTCTATGAGTAACTGAGCTATATTTAACTGAGCTATAGTATAGAGCTGAGTACCCGGGAGGTGAAATGACGGACCCTGTATATATATACAAGGTAGCCCACGAATAACGGCCATTAAAAGGTTTCGGGGTGCTTGATAGAGGAAAAATGTGAAAAAAATCAGCATTGAAAATCAGCATTGGATGGTCGAATACGATCTCCTCAATGAAAATATTTTCGACTTTCTATCACTTCCGGTTCTATCGAAAATGGCTATCAACTTTGTTATTTTAAATAGAACACCCTGTATATTATTACATTGTTCTATTCCCTGTTCAATTGCCTACATCTCCATATGAACTTATATCCACTTAACTTTGATAGTAGCAGTTTAATATCTTTTTTTATTATCAAAATTGACATGTGCCAATTTTGATAATGGATATTTAAAAAATGTCAATATTTCAGTGCCCACTTAGAAACGTCAAATTTTAATTTATTCAAATGGAACGACCTATATTTTATATCATAGACCGATTGGCAAGACAATTTGCTACAAAAAAAGTATTATGCAACCCTATACCCAGAGCAATTGTTTACCTAATTCTGCAACCTGCTGTTTCATTTGTGACAATCACACTTTTAGATACAAACACAGCAATAGTTGATCCTTACTAAATTCACCAATGTAAACTTTGCTATGTCTAGTAGTCTCTGAGACATACTAAAAATGTAAGTAATTATATTGCTTACAGCATGCAGTAAATTCATGCAAAATTATACAGTACGACAATGCCCTGTTTCTTCACAACGTTTTGTTTTTCTCCGCGGTTGTAGATATTTTAATTCGCTTGAAGAAAACAGCACTTTTTAGTTATTTTCAGAAAACTAACAAAAAAAACAACGTTGCAATTTAACATTTATATATGTATTATTATTATTATTATTTATAATTTGCTGGCTGTTCATGCACGCATTTGCGTTGAAAAATATCGGGAATTCACACGCTAAGTTTTGTGTTTCAACGTTGGTGCGCACTGATGAACTTCGTGTCATATGTCATATGATTTGACAAATGCAAGGTTATAGATGTGATTTGCTAATAAATGGACGGAGTGATTTGTTTATTTAATTTGTAAAACGTATGCAGTGTGTGGCAACGCGTGTGAAGGAGGAAGATAAATCGTGGCAGTGAAATTTGCAATGACAATATTGGTGATGGTTATGTGTTATATGCAACGGACATGACAACTGATAACTGACACAATGACAATAGGATCAGCATGGGAAACGGTTGAAGGCAAGAAGGGACTCATCAAAGGTAAACTTTAAACCGCCGGCGCCGCCGAGTGAGCACCAAAAGTCTTGGTTTAACGTATATCAACGTGGATAGCCACTAGAAGAAGTGTATAATGTACTGAAATGTAAGTTATTTAAGGTAAGTTGTATGTAGAAATGTCAATCAATTAATTTGAACTTCATATTAAACAAATGTGACAATGGATCTGCAAACAAATGAAATGAGTCTTACCAACTGAAATTAAAGAACTATTAAAAGTATAAATTATTTATAGAAAATTAAAACATATTTGATATGAAAAATGGCGCAAATTATAAAAATAGTATAAAGAACTTTAATAATTTTGATTAAAATCAATGATTTATTAAAAAAAAACAGTTGTAACAACCCCGGAAATTTCACGCGCTCGACGCCGAGTGTCGTCTCTCTCGCACACTGACCTTCGCGGTTACACACCCCCGCCAGCGATAAAATCCACCACCATCCCCAAAGCAACGCGCCCCAGCGGCGCAAACGGAGCAGCGCGCCTACAAATAGGACCACCCTGCTATCACTCGCCAGTTTTTTAAAAACACACAAAAAAAAAAAAAACACTCGCCAGTTGTAGAGCGCTCGCATCGGCCTTCGATCAAGCCTCTACTCTAGCCCCTACCTCGCATCGGCTCTCGATCAAGCTTAGCGGTCCGCTCCACGTGCATCGTCTTCGATCACGCTCCGCCGTCCAGAAACGCTCAGACGCCGCGCCCGGCCCTCTCGTTTCACTCGCGCTACGATACATCGTGAGTTTCCGTGTAACGCGCTGAGTGCAAAGTGTGCGCTGAACATTAACGAACAGTCTCCCCCCCAACTTTGTATGTATTGCCATCTACGCTATTCTTCTGTATGTAACAATTGCTCTGTGTGAATAAACTGCTAGTAAAACCCAGCTCTGTGCCTACATTCTTTTATGACGTGTTGCCCCGGCGGCTCGTTATACAGTTCATTAAATTCATGATTTAAATCACACCAACCCTGATCATAAACTGTATTTTCATTCCATTATAAAATATTATGCAATAAACTAAATTTTCAGTTATAAAAATTATGTTTTTTAAATCGCTGGTTTGTATACCAAATCAAATTGATATACCATATGCAGGGTGTCCCACGCAAGTCGTAGGTTAATAGATGGGGTTTCTGATGAAATAAAATTTGAAATAATGTACACAAACATGGTTCATCGTAATCTCCCAACTGAAAATACATGTTTCTATCACTACTGGTTCTACCGAAAGTGATCATCCACTTTGTTAATTTAAATTGAATACCGTACATATGTTTACATGTTCGGACTGATCGTTCAATCCTGAACATATTTTATTAAGCCTATTGAGAACTTATCTTTAGTTGTTTCTCGGGAAAAACATATTTCCGCTATGTTTGCTTCAAATAGTCGAATTAAAACATATTAATAATTTCTTGTGAATGAAATAGAAACTTAAACTTTTTTGCATATTGTAGCTAAAGCATGGCTTTATAATTGAAATAATTCGTACATGTTGATATTTTTCCAGACTAATCAAAATGAACCAGAAAACTATACAGGGTGGAAACTTTAACTGGAATAAAATTCATAACTTCGATATAGGCGATTTTTGCAAAAAATCCCGAAACACGCTAAGTATTGTTTTTTCTTGCCCTCATTTCTATGTGTATGCTGCTTGTTTATCTGTTCCCGGAAGAGCCCAGCCACCTCCGACTTTTTTTTTCAAATGGAAAGGTATGTCAAGTGACACCTCGTTTGAAAGGTCTCTTCGCAAGTAATACAACACACTATTTATTTCTTGAATATTTACAAATCTCACGTGATAAAAAAAAACACTTTTATAACTTGAATACTATTTTATGCAACAAATGTTCAAAATGGGCACCGTATCACTAGTAACTAAGCAACGCAGTTCCATAGCATCAAAACACATAAAAAAAAACATACAACTTTTCGCCGAAACATGTTCACCGTAAAAGTGGTTTTCTTTTTTTATCACGTGGGCTTTGTAAATATTCAAGAAATAAATAGTGTGTTGTATTACTTGCGAAGAGACCTTTCAAACGAGGTGTCACTTGACATACCTTTCCATTTGAAAAAAAAAAGTCGGAGGTGGCTGGGCTCTTCCGGGAACAGATAAACAAGCAGCATATACATAGAAATGAGGGCAAGAAAAAACAATACTTAGCGTGTTTCGGGATTTTTTGCAAAAATCGCCTATATCGAAGTTATGAATTTTATTCCAGTTAAAGTTTCCACCCTGTATGTATTTACAGGTACACTTCAAATTGTCATATTTCATTTCTTTGTTTAATAGAATGGCATATTTTTATATGACGGAGCAATAGGCAGAACAATTTTCTACATAAAAATGTGTAAAACAAACCTATTCCTAATATGAGTGGCTTAAGCTATGTTAAAAATTCCGCAATGAAACTTTTTTTTGCAGCAATTAATTATACAAGATGTGCCTAAATGATTGTTTGTACGGTAATTACTTCAATTCAATTGTGCCGCCTTTCAAATTTGTATACCGTACTATTGAGAATTGAGAATTGAGAACTATCACTGTCAACCATATCTGTCAACGGCCAAACAACATAATAACAGTAGTTTGTTAATATGTACACTGATCAGAAGTACACTTTTATGTTAAGGCTTACTTTCGTAACTGGACGATTTGAAAATGGAGAATGGATTTATTTAATTCCAGAGTGCGTTCGGGAATTTCAACAAAAGTTCCCTGACCACCAATATGAATGCTCGGTTTTGTCAATACATATTTCACGAATAGTGCACCGTTTTAGAGAAACTGGTAGTGTTCGGAAAGGGAAATCCTCAGACAGACGCTCAGTTTTCAAGAGAGGTTGTTGCAGATGTTCATGAACGAATCGAAGTAAGCCCTCAAAAATCAATTCGTAACTTGGCTATACAAGCTGGAATTCCCTCGAGCACCTGCCATAGAATTGTGAGAAAGAGGTTGAATTTACACTCTTATAGGGTCTCAGTGGTGCAAGAATTGTTGCCAGTAGATCCTCAACGCCGATTGAGTTATTGCCGATGGTTTATGGAAAATTTAAATGAGGCTCGATTGCTCGATTTAACATTTTTCAGTCACGAGGCTTGGTTCCACCTATCAAGATATGTTAATTTGCAAAACTATAGGTGCTGGCATGCTGAAAACCCTCATATTTTTGTAGAAGAATCACTACATCCTCAGAAGGTTGGAATTTGGTTGGCTGTGTCTTGCCGTAGAATAATTGGGCCTACATTCCTTCATGACATAATAAACGGTGAGATACATCGGCAACAGATTATACAGTCTTTAATAGATAAATTAGATGATGAAGAATTGCAAAACGGATATTTCTAACAAGATGGTGCAACAGCTCATACAGCCAGAGCAACGTTGGCCTATCTGCAAGAATTTTTTGATAGTAGACTAATTAGTCAAGGACTATGGCCGCCACACTCTAACTCCACTGCACTACTCAATTTTTGGATATTTAGAAGATAGTGTTTTGTAAAGAAGACTGTATACGATGGGACAGTTGATGGGAGAAATCGTTAATATTTGCCGAACCATTATTTGTTTTTGTTTATAAAATAGTTTATAAAAACTATGATTACTTTTATAACTTTATGTGACCGTTTTATTGTCTACTAGTCCTCAATTTGCAATACTAAAACATTTTGTAACATTGTCAGATTTAAAGCGGAGCAATTATTAAATTTGTCATGGTTATATGGTTATTTTTATGTAGACAATTTAAAATGCCCTCGATTTTAAAAGTAAGGTTATGTAATTAATGTACATTTAAACTCGTGGGCCCGTAAGTAATTCTTCATTGTAGTCTTTTCATGTGCTTGGAAGCCACAAATATTGCTGAAACTAATAATAATTTAGTATTTGTGTAGTCAAATTTCGACTGACATAATTGAAATTTGAATTGCATGCAATTTGAAGATAGCTTTTAATGCCACTTTCATGAGTAATAAGTGAAATGTCTCGTGCATCTTTAAATAATTCCTAATTGTTGTCTTTTAATGTGTTTGGAAGCCGCAAATACTGCTGAAACTAATAATAAAATTTCTAATTTGAGCAGTCAAATATGAAATTCCACAATATAAATTAGAATAACATGAAGATAACTTTTATTGTAATATTCATGTCTAATGAGTGTAAATGAAGTTGCTTATGTCAAAAATAGAACTATTTTTCTGGAGCGGAACAAAAATATTTTACATGGTTACGTAATTACAAACATTTAGATACACCTTGTATGTCTGCATGTGGATCATGTTTTATGTATTTTATGTTTTTTTTTGCCTTTATCAATCGTATTGAATCTGAAAGTTTCTGTTGGGTAGAGTGTCACGCATAGTACAAATTTTAATGACGAATGAATACACAAATCAAGCAAGTATGCATGTATTCTATATACAGGGCAAGTGTAACTGAATTATCTTCGAACTTGCAAAAAATGTAATGAAACTTATGCTCATTTACCGCCAATGAACAAAACGAAATTTGGAAGATTGCATTGAAATTTTCTTCCCACAGGACAATTACATAGGAAAAGAAATGTATGAGAGCCGGTCAGAGATAATAAGGAAGTGCAAGAAATTATTTCGCCGTCTTCAAGTTCATCTAAACGCACATATCCGTTATTATACAAAACATGTCATTCCATTAAAAAAAAACAAATGGATTATGACGTTTCAAAGTGTAGGTACCTGTAAATTATTTAACTTAATAATTCAAATAGTACTAGTAAAATAACAACACATGTAATAGAAACATGTCCGTATGTACATGTATGATTTGGGAGATCATGATGAATATGTTTATGAGAATATTTTCATTTCATCAGGAACCCCTTAAACATTTAATCAACGGCTCGCGTGAAATACCCTGTATAGTATATTATGTAGGTATCAAGTTTTATAAGTTATATAAGTTACTTTAGCCACGAGTTGTATTAGGCAAGTACGAAACACAGCGAAGCGAGTTTCGAGGGTAAATTGATTAACAGAGCGGGTTTTTTGTACCATGGATAATATATCATTATAATATGATCACATTATATTTTAACAGATTGATGACAACTAACTTGATTGTTAGTTTAAATTTTGAGATTAAAAAAATTTCAGCCCGTGAATAAAAAGCCCGTTTCTACGTGCACGTCATGACTAAATTGCATAAAATCACGGTTTGACAAAAAAACAAAAGTTTGATATCTTTCCGGAAAATAGGCTATGGAAAAAATATTGCGCCATTTTGTAGATCAGGTTGAGTATAACAAATTTCTTATGAAACTCTTTTTGTATCTTTAAATAGAACAAACCATATATTTTTGCAGAATTAGATTCTAGATCAAATTCTTTATACACTGGTATATCACAAGTACCATTTTGCTTATCGACTGTATCTTGGAAACAGTAGAATTGCAGACCCATGTTGACAATTTTTTTTTGTTTTTTCCATCAGTACTCTATAATTGGGTTAAATATCCACACATATTTTTTAAAAGCCCTGTATAATAAAATAAAAGACAGTTATAACTGAAATACCGGCCCAACTCATTGAAATATAGGCAGAATATTTCAGATATGATCGTTATATTTCAACAAGGAAGTAATTAATTGTCCTGATTTACTGTTATCATTGGAATATTAAGTTATAATTGAAATGTTGGCTATATTCATTGAAGTCAAAACTAATTAAAAAAATTGACATTCATTATTGAGATATTGAAAACACTTTCTAACCTAGTCCTTATTAATTTGGGCGTAAGATTTAATTTTTATTACAGGCAAATATACAAGGTGTTCGTGAAGTATACTATAAACTTTTAGTTTACTATAACTTTTAGTTTAAACTTTTAGTTTAGTTACTATAGTAAACTATACTTTTTTATAATTTATGACCTGTGTAAGACGTATTTGTCAATAGCACCAATAAAGATTATTATCATTATAAGTATGGATAAATTCATTATTTCAGAAATTGAAAATATTTTAGAAACATTGTCGGGACACAATTGTCGATTTATAATTTTGAAAATACACATTTTGATATAAATTTAAAATGTGTGTCACTATTTGTTGCTGTTTTTATGACGACTTTTTTTTTAATAGCAAACCTAATATTTCAAAGTTTTTTTTTTATAGACCATTTTTTCTGGATATAACAGTGTACAGGGTGATTTATTGGTGATAAAAAAATTCACAAATACACTAGTGTGAATTATGTGTTTGATTTTAAAGCACGGAGAGCCCCCGGCAACAATTCCTCGTTACATTCAGCCGCCCCGTTCCATCTTTTTCGCTGATCACCCCTGCCCCCGAGGGCGGCATTTCGATTGAATTAAAACAATGAAAATCCCCGTTCATTAACCGCCCTTCGGTCGTACGTAACAGTTAAGGTCTGCGGGGGTGGGTGATCTGCGGGACCCTTTGCAGTGCACCTCGGGGAATCCTAAATCACCGTTTGGTCGCCACCGCCGGGGACCGACTTAAACGCACTGCCCCTATTTACCGACCGTCGGGGAAGGGTTGAAAATTGAGCGTTGAGGGGTTGAGAATTGTGAGATTGCGGGTTGATGGTGAGCGCTTCTCTTGTAGTATTTATAATGGTGTGGGGGTTTAATGAAATAGTTAAAATACGAGAAGATGATTGATTACTGCAAATTATTTGTACCCGGCAATAGTGACAATACTAAAGCCTCGACACTATTTTCACATTTTTAAGAATGACATACTTACAGGTCTTTGAATATTTGGGGGCAAAATTTACAGTTTTTTTTAATATAATTTAATTTTATTCAAATTATAGAACGAAAATTCCTGCATCTAATGTATTAATGAAAGTAACTACAGTAAACCTTATATCATAGTAAGAGAAAAAAATGTCCATTTCAAAAATGTCAAAGCTAACTATGACTGCCATTAAAAAAAATAAGTTTTTATTATAACTCAAAAACTATGGTTATGTATCTAAAAACCAAAGCATATCTTGCATAAGCTATTAAAATAACAACTCCTAATAACAACTCCTCATTTAACCGAATCTCTATGTTTTATGGTTTCTGAGGTCCCAATGCTTAAAATGAAAAACTCACCATATATTTATATATATTGAGTGTTTAAAAAAAAACTTTACACACTGTGACAGGTGATAGTAGAGATCAATACAAGAAACAAATGCTAATAAACTCAGGCTCATTACTCAACGGTTTTCGAAATTTAAAATTTTGAAAGTTTAATTACACATTCGAATTTGATTTAATCTGTAAGAACCCGATCCATATTTAATATTAATTAAATATAAATATTCTATAATTAAAACGTATAATACGAAAACGCAAATGTAAAAAGTTTTTAGAATCGCACGAAAAGGCATGGGCCCACCAGCATTTTCATACACGTATAATAGAGAGAAAGCGAACATATATTAATGAGAACGCATAACTAACGTCAACTTGAATTTTAAACTACCTACTGTGGGGAGGTTGAGTTCGCCACCGGCGTGGTAAACTTGGATGGTACATATGTGTAGAGGGAGATGAAATACAGAAAAATAAGCGAAAATAGGGCCGGGGTGATAGAATGTAGAAGGAGGAATAGTATAAATTCGGAAATTCGGCACATACTAAGGCCAGTTAGAACTAAGCACAGCGCAGAACGTTACTCTGCTCGACGTCAGGAAGTCAATTCCTTATTAATGATAGCACCTATCTAGTGACACTGCATGGCGATGGCGTTTGTGGGTGGAACGAATTTAATAAAGGTAGGATTGTAGGTTTCTATGTCTGTATCAGCGTAGCGAACTTTAATTACATTTCATACGATGTCCTGATAATATTTTCATACAACAGTAGAATATTGTAAATTTCATTCCTTTCCCTCGTCGCAAAACATTTGATAATCGTACGTGTTCATCGATTAGAAACATAACTAAAGATCTTACCGAGTCAGGGGATAACGTAGGGGCGGTCATAACACCTTATTAACATACTCTAAAGTCAATTCCTTACTAATGATGGCACCTATCTAGTGACACTACATCGCAATGGCGTTTGTGGGTGGTACGAATTTAATAAAAGTAGGAATTCAGGTTTCTATCGCTGTATCAGCATAGTGAACTTTAACTACATTTCATACCTTGTCCTGACAATACCTTCATATGACAGTAAAATATTGTAAACTTCCTTTCTTTCCTACTTCGAAACGATAAAGACCGATATAACGAATCAAGTTTATTTACTAAAAATCTAACTGGCAACGAGTACATATAATGGGTATATAAATCTCTCAATACAGATAATTCAATAAAATTCTGGGTAAACGTAATCTCATCAATTAAATTGTCAGCGCTCCGATATTCAGGCAATTTCAGCATTCCAAAGAAAACCAATCGTATGAGTGAATGTACGCATGTATAGATGAGCGTAGTAGTAGAATTGAACATGATAATACTAAACTGGAATCTGTTTTGTTTCAATAATATTACCTCGTAAAGTTCTGATGAGGTAATTTATGTGATTTGTTCCTATCCACAAGGTAGCGTTGAAATACCTTGTTAGACACAACTGCTAATGAATTTCTATGCAGTGATGACATGTATTCGTATATGAAGTCGCTAATTTATTTCATTTTGTAATTCCAATATTGATTATTACCGATAACCAATTTTACAAAATAAAGTCAAACAGTTAAGGTCAGAAATTATAAATAAAGACTCAATAATTATTAAATAAAAGATTTGCAAAATTTGGATAAAGTAAATTAGATAAGTAACGTCTAATTTGAATGATAAAACTGAATTTTATTTACCTGTCGCTTGCATAAAAGTAAATTAAATAAATAACGTCCAATTTGAATGAAAAAAACTATATTTTAATTACCTGTCGCTGGTATAATCTTTCAAAATGAATAAATCTCACTGAATCCATATATCTGTGTTTTACTTACTAACAAAAATTACTAACAGACACATTACCCATTAAACGACCATTAAACAAACCCAATTAAGTTGTCACGATAATGATTTAAAAAATCAAACATAACGTAAAGTAGTACCAGTAAATCACGAGCCAAATAAACATTTCAAATTTTGAGAATTTGTATAATACCTGGGTGCGAACCGTTACAAATCTAACAATCAAAATATCGTGAAACAAAAGTTGTCCTATTGACAGCGACAGTTAGACAGTTAGTAAGCCAGTATAGTTACACAATGGTTGCATGAAGCGTGAAGCTAAATGCATTTAATTTTTCAAGAAGTCTTTTTTGCAAGCTATAGATAGCTGAAGATAATTCTTGTTTGAGTACCAGGTTAATGACTAGAGCTTTAGGCGTAAATCATGTGGCTGTTTGGCGAACCATCAAAGAACAATTACTTCATCCATAATACCTACAAATTGCTGTCATTGTTGGCGATTGTTTTATTGGACCATTTCGTTTGCCGAATCCGATGAATGGTGAATCATACCGATTCTTTTTATGCGAAAGTTTAGAAGAACTACTGGAGGATGTGCCGTTGAATGATATGATAAACATGTATTTTATGAATGTCGGACCCTCTCCCTCACCAAGATCTCTAGATCTGAATCTTCTGGATTTTTTTATTGGTTTGGGAGTACTTGAAAGACCATGTTTACGAAACAGAAGTAAATACAGAGGATTAAGTGGGCGCATCTCTCCGACGGCGGGTGCAATTGTGTATTCAACATCATGGAGGACAATTTGAATAATATTTGCAATACGTTTTGATACCCTAAATGCGTTATTACTTCTACTTGGTTGCTTTTTAATTTACTATCACTTGTCAAAACGTGTACAGTTTTTTTTAACGCTCTGTATACAGGGCGTCCCATTTAACCTGACAAATCAAAATGATTCGGAAAATACTCATCATACGAAATATTGTTTTAGACAACAAATAAATATTTCCAAATGGGACATCTTCCTGTAATAAAATCAGCCCTTCCCCTTCACCTCCAGTGGGTGGGGTGTGGGGCAACTTTGAAATTTCAAATGGAAACCCTATTTCTTTTACAGATTGGATTCTACGGTAAAAAATATCGTTTTGATCGATACATTTATTTTAATTCGAGATACATGGCGCTGCAATCGCAAAAAATTGATTTTTCATAATTAACTTGTAACCGGTGACGTGGTGTTTGCGAGACAAATTGTCTTTGTAAGTTTTAAACCGAAGCCCCATACAACAGTATTTTAGTAACAGTTTTCCCGTAAACAACTTGTAAGGGTCCGGAATATTCATATTTTGTATAGATTAATTTACCATAAAACCCCAAAAATGACTGATATTAATTGAGACGTTTAGTAGTAATTTGAAAACAATTTCATACTTAGGTATAAACATTGAAAACACACCTAAAAGCCAAGTATTGTGTTAGAATAGGAAAGGGTGATCATTTGGGGAAATAATAAGTAATCTGATTAAAAATTAGGCTGATGACTAATCATAACAGTTTGGTCTTTTTATATCAGTATTCAGTAACCTAGATATAGAGCACATGTGAGATCGCGCGAATGAGAATTAATGCTGAGGGTAATCCCGCAGAATAGCAGAGTGGGCGAAATTTTAGTATAAATAGAATCGTTTTGCATGCGTAAAGATTAGTTGGTTCCAGATTCGTGAGGCGACATGCCGTTATTATCTTCGTCAATAGTATACGCGAATATCATTAGAAAAAGTATTATCCAATTTATTTACAATTTCTGTTTTCAAAAATAATATTAGTTATTTCAAAATTGAGTAGAAATAATCAGTGCATTCCTCTAAAAGTTACCAGAAACAAATACCCCGTAAATTATTTATAATTTGCGTTGCGAAAATCATGTTCCATCTCAATATATTGTAGGCACCAGCTGAGGCGATGTCGATACAGTATATGCATGACTTAGAGATCTTTATTAATTTCTAGCATACGCTTTGAGCGATGTTGTGGAGATTGATAAGGTAATCTTTCCGGTTTCATTCTTGTTCGGACAGGAGAATATCACCATCTCTAATTGTGTTTACCTTAGTAGACATGATTAACAATTCCCCTCACAAGCTACCAGAAGCCATAACAATGTCAATTAAAATGAAATGAATATTGTCATTTGAATTTCCTATTTAATTAAATACTGTCATTATATAAGTTTAAAATGAAGTATAGAAAGGGTAATACTCTTCAGGGAATAAGAATAAATATTATACTTATATTTAATATTTAAAAAATACTTCAATAATATCTCTTCGTCAAAGTGGCAAAACATTATTTAATTATGAGTAATTAGTAACATGAATTTGAGTCCAATGAAGATTAAGTTTAAGCGAGAAACATTACAAAATTACAGAAATAAAACTAAAGGTTAGTTAAATGAAATAAATAAAATTATCGAAAGTTCTTGTTTAATAAATCTTATTATAAATTTATAGTTGAAATCTAGAAACGATAATGTTCTGCAGGGAATACATATTAAATATTATAGTATAATTTCAATAATAACTGGGCAAAACTGTGGCAAATAATTGGTTGTTTTGTGAGTATGAACGAGTTGTAAATAATCATATTGCAAATTCATTAATATCAGTCATACGAACAATTTACAGGATATATTTAACAAAATTGAATCTATCAAAACCTAGTTAATAGTAATAAATGGAATGTGACATTGGAAGGCACAAACTGTGACATATTTCATGAAGTGGTGACATGCATTGAGCAGTTTTACGGGCACGTAGAATTGATAAGTGTGTGAAGTCATTGATGTTACTAGAAATTTACAACTGATGTACGGATAATATTGGTGGATATAAACACTACCATTATCTATGTCGTGGGATGTGGGAACATGTGTCACATAGTTGCATGATAATTGTGTTATATGTGAACTTGTTGAAATATACATCTTTTATCCAAGACTAACTTATATTTTTTGAGTCAACAAAGAAAGTCATTATTTTATTAATATTATTGTTACTAACACACTTTTTATTACCTCTAAAAGAAGTTGAAGTTGTCACGATAATGATTTAATATCAAACATAACGTAATGAAGTACTGCCATTACACGATCACACAAAATAAACATAAAATAGATAAATAATGAGCCGAAACAAATATCAAACATTATAATAATTTATGAATACAAGTAAAATAGATCTAATTATTAAATAATTGGGTAAGCTGAAACCTTACAAACTAACTACTACTACTACTTTTTTACGATTTAAATAATAACTACTGCTTTTGTTAAGTTTTACAGCTAAATAAGTTATTTATTTATGTTTCTATATATATTTAAACCATTTTAGAAATGTTTAGTATTATTTTGAAATATTATTCAACATTTTTCAATAGCCGTCAAGGCAAAAATAATAGAACAATAATTGTCCTTTTTAAAAATATCAAAGCCAACTAGGACTGCCATTAAAAAAAATCAAGTTTGTATTATAACTCAAAAACTGTGTTTTTTTTTCAAAAAACAAAATCATATATAGTTTTTTTTTTCAAAAAACCAAATCATATATGCATAAGCTCTTAAAATGACAACTCTTTCCTTATTTAACAGAATCTCTATTTTTTATGTTTTCCGAGATCCCAATGCTTAAATTGAAAAAAAAACACACCTTGTATATATATGTGTGAATACGGTTCGGGTCTTTGTGCATCCGTGTATTGTTTTGTATGTCCTGAAAAGGACCAGACACTCCAGAGAAACAGTTCACCAGGACCAGGACTTACGAAAACCTCACCCGCCAAAATACAACCTGAGCAAATGTGAAATCAGAGTACAAATCAAACTCAGAAAGAACAGAAAGCTCAGAAAACAAGATGGTCACACTTCCAGCTAATTACTTTGCAAATATGAAAGCCTTGTTAGACGACACCAGCTACAAGAAACTTACTACTGATCCAACCACGTAGAAAAAGCAACTAGGACGAAAATAAAATCGTCGCCAATCAACAATGAAACTCAAGATCTCGGGTCTTCAGTTATTCCTCGGGAAAAATCATCACGATGTCTAAAATTATATGGGCTGCCTAAAATTCATAAACCCGACGACCGATATGACCGATAGTTTCCTCAATTGGATTACCCACATAAAACTTAGCAAAATACATTGCTAAACAACTTCAACCACATACAGAAACAAACATCATATGTGAAAACCGCCGCACATTTTCTAGAAATAATAAGAGGACTCAAAATACGTCCAAATGACATACTTGTCAGTTTCGAGTCAGTCAATGAAGCTCTAAAGATAATCAGATAATGTGTAACTCTAAAATAAAATTGTCAATGCATTGAGCGGCGTAGGTGTAGGCAACCAGTTGTACCCTGTCGCCTACTGTCGTCATTTTGGCATACCGCGTTACACAGAGAGGTTATGTTTTTAACAATAAATAAATCGCAAAAATTCAGTCTTAATGCAAAAATTCTAACGGTATGATATTTCAAACTGTGTGGCTACATATACAAGCGATCCTATGGGCGTTTCCTGTACACAACATAGGATATTCAGTTTCATCTCTTCTGTGAAAACACGGTTGGTTTTATCCCTTAAAATTTATATTAACGTGCAAATTTGTCTCATGGACGAACTAAAAAGTCGTATACGTACTGCATAAGCTCACAATTCATTACAAATACTCTGTGTTGCTTCCAAGACCCCAGCTTGCGTATTGCCTTGAAATACGCGGAGGACATTTTGAAAACTTGCTGGGACATCAGGATTCAACCACAATTAACCTTTTATGTTGTTTTGTTTACCGTTAGAATTGTCTGAATAAATTAATTTCTTCAATTGAAACTGAATTTTTGTGATTTGTTTATTGTTAAAAACGTAACCTCTCTGTGTAACGCTGTAGTCCAAAATGGTGAAAGTGGGCGACAGTGTATAACTGATTGCCTACACATACGCCCCACATAGGAATGTTATGAGTAATAAAGAAAAAAAAACGGTATACAGGGTTATTCGCGCTATACGGCACGGAATATTGTGGCCAAACTACGTGAATTTAAAAAATTTCACTATTGAGATATACCGCGCGTTGTTTTTATCCCTAAACATACGCCATGTTCAGTTTGAAAACGACAGTATCAAATGCATTGCTAAAATTGAATGGTTATGCAACCAAAATTACAATCCGCGTGAAATTCTGTCATTTCAAGTATCAACACTGTTGGCAGTAAATGTATTCAAGGCAAGAAAGATTTTAAATACTGCAATGATACAGAGCTGGCTGGTATACGGATTGTGCGAGAATAATTTCAGTGCACTATCCTGCAACACCAATCCCATCAATCTCGTTCAATCAACAATCATCAACTGTTAATCCCGAAATAGTAACCAAAATCGTTTTTGCGAAATGGAAGATGTTGGTTCTTCTTTGGCATAACATCATACATAATTTGAATACATTTAGTTTTTTTTACATTTAGTATCTTGAGATCTGCGTTCATTTTTCAGAAAATCCAAATTATGTCCCAAACTACCAAGCTTTGAAACAAAATAAAATAGTTTAAAACAGATGTAAAATGAAAAGCTGAATAAGACTAACTTATAAAATATAGGGTATGCCATTTAAAAATATCAAGTTATGGCCCTTCACAGTTTACCAAAATTAATGTGTCACAGCAAGATGTTGCCACAATGCAAATAAACGATCTTGCCGACGAAAGATACATCAAGCAGTTGTTTAAACACAGTCAAAGTCGCAACCTGATATCCCGAAAACCAAGTGCCCTGCGATTTTTTGTAAGTAGTGGCTGCAAACGCATAAAGAATTAAATAACTTCTGGACGGTCAGAGCGAATTTCAAAAACTAAACGGATTTATAAAGCATAAAAAGGGTCAAATTCAAATATGCAAAGTTATTCAGGGGGTTCCATTAAAAATAACACAACTTTGATACTTGTAGATATACATAAAACTATAAAGATACAAAAAAAACTTAATAATGAATGCCTGCGTCCGATTTAATTTTTTATTAATTTATCTGTCATTAGAAAATATGAATATGTTAATGTTGGGCCACCCTTGTTTTATACACAACCGGTCTACTGATAATAACAATATTATGTCAAAATATGAGTTATACCCGTATAAAGTGTCACACCTAACAACATCCTTATCAATGTAAACGTTCTCTTGTTATAAGCAAATTTTGTTTTTATAAAATTAACTTTTAAGCTAAATTCTGGCTAAACCAAACGCATTTGTATATAGATATGTTTTGTTAAATCGTCTTTTTTTTATCGCAGTAATCTGTGGATAAGCCGTTTCCACACAATTTAGAAACACCATGTACCTATATCAGAATAATCAAAATAATATTTTCATGAACGCAAACGAAATTTCTATTTCGTCTTGGTTATTTTCAACTAAAAGTTCAAATAAAATAACAGGTAGATTTTTGCTATAAAATGCAACGCTTTTGGCTCTTTAACTGTACTTATTCGGTAGTAATATTTGATTTATTATTTCTACATGCGTTGTTAAGGTGTGAAATCGATCCGAAAGCTATTTATAAACTTTTAAACTTTGCCTGTTATTAGAAAAACGGAGAGTTAAAAAAAACGAAATATGCCAAAGGCTGGATCCCCGAAAGCACAGTCTGGATGATTGTTTTCGAAGGAATATATTACGAATGTTTGTTATTAGAGTTCTTCCCGTTTGGCTTTTGCTACGGGGGATTACGTCTTGTTTGTGCAGGACCCATGGCACGACTTTAGGGGAATATACGGCTTTATATTAAAAATAATGCACACACAGAAGGAAGCAGACTTCCCCCCTTAAATTGTAATAAATGCAGTTGAGTGCACGCATTTTATCAGCATGTAATGTATTTACAGAGAGGGCATAAAGCAGTAGTGCCCAACCTTTTTTTGTCCGTGGGCCGGATTCATCATGACATACGATTTCGCGGGCCGGACTCTTTATAATTGCACACTTAGCGGCAAAATTCAACATTTTCAATGAATTCGCGAATATGTTTGTGCTGATTCATTTTTTTTAATATTCATATATTTTATGAAAATGTTGCGTTTTTTAAAATGTTTAGAATTATTAGGATTATTAGAATTAGGACTCATAAATGATTAAAATTTCAAAAAAACAAAATCTAATTTATTAATGAGAAGTCTGATGTTGTTTTTCAGAAACTATTTTTTTAATATTTGGGTCAAATTGGGTGACGTTCATCCTTAATATGGAATGAATGTGATCATCTGAAAGTCGAGCGCGAGACGCTGGTTTGGCTCGTTTTAAAGTTGAAAATGTTTGCTCACAAATGTACGTGCTTGCAAACGCCGTTGTCATTTTCATTCCGAGGTTCCTCAAATTCGGATAAGAATCTAACACTGCATAAAAATCTGGTATGGACTTCTCGCGAAAAAGATCCTGTAATGGTGTTTGGCATTGCAATTCTATTAGTTCTAATTGTAAATCACCTGGGGCCGTAGAAACATCCACTGTAAAAGGATTTTCAAACAAGCGTATTTCATTTTTAATCCGGTGAAAATCTGCAAATCTATCTTCAAAACTTTTGCTGAGTAATTGCAGCATCTTGGTAATTTTTTCATTTGGAAAATGATCATCTTTCCTTTCTTTGCGTAAAGCAGTGCAAGTCGGAAAGTGCGTCAACTGTCCTTTTTCCGTTTGCTGCATGAAAAGCTTTAATTTTGTTTGAAACGCACATAAATCAGCATATACATGGGAAATAAGTTTGTCTTTGCATTGCAATTTGAGATTAAGTTCATTTACATACGCAGTTAAATCACAGAGTATAGCTAAATCCCACAGCCACACAGGGTTACTTAGTTCGTGGAGCTGAGTTGATTTTTCAATAAAGAATATATCAATTTCATGTCTCAAATCAAAAAATCGCTGTAGTACCCTACCGCGGCCCAGCCAGCGGATTTCACTATGATTAACCACATCACCATATTCGGCTTCAATTTGTAAAAGAAAATCTTTGAATATTCTGTGATTCGTAGAATATGATCTTATTAAATTTACGGATTTGGTAACTACCTTCATAACATGATCTAAATTTAAAATTTTTCCACAAAAATTTTGTTGGTGAATGATACAATGTATATCCAACGGCGGTGATCCATTTGATTCTAGCATTTTTTTTTCTTTAATCTGGCTACTAGTCCATTGTGCCGACCAACCATAGATGGAGCGCCATCTGTAGTTATGGCCGTTAATTTATTCCAGTCAAGGTTAAGGTCATCAAAAATTTCGGATACTTCCCTAAATAAATCTTCACCCGTAGTAGTTGTTTTAATACTTTTCATTGCAGCAAGTTCCTCCGTAACTTCAAAACTATTATTTATTCCACGGATGAATACAAGCAATTGCGCAATATCAGTCACATCCGTAGATTCATCTGTAGCAATGGAAAACATTTTGAACTGACTTGCTTTTGATTTTAATTGTACCATAAGATCACTTCATAAATATTCTATTCTTCGTGTGATTGTCATACGTGATAAACTTACAGATACAAATGCAGTTTTTTTTTCCGGGCACACTTCTTCCACTACCGCCATTATGCACCTTTTAACAAATTCCCCATCTGAAAATGGATGAACTTCCTTGCCTATTATGTGACCTACTCGAAAGCTAGCTCGCACAATCGACTCATTAATATTTTTCGCATTGTTAAAAAGTTTGGTTAATCCGCCAATTTCACATTGTAAATTGGTAATTTTATGTTCGCGACACACACCGATGTATTTGTTATATGTCTGCTTATGTTTGGAATCGTAATGTCGTTTGATGTTATGTTCTTTAAATACAGATAAACTTTCCTTGCAAATAAGGCACAAGCATTTTTCCCCTTGCGCCACAAAAAAGTACATGTTTGTCCATTTCTCTTGAAAAACGCGGCACTCACTATCCACTTTACGTTTTTTCGTCGCCATTATTTGGGGTAAAAATAAATAATATAATAGTGAGGAACGTTTAAATAGGCAACCACATAATCAACAGCTTCGCGCCGCGGGTGCATATATTTGCACGTAGACATAACAGGTATCTGCAATTAATTCACCGTCAAATTCAGTTGTCATTTCAATTCGGCTTCTTATTTACTTACCTACACGCTGTCCATACTCCATATATTATATATAAATCAGTTTGCAAATATGAGTGAAAACGAAGATCTAAACGAGAGAAAACGTAATAATGCGTCGTTAGCGGCGAACAGGTTCACTTGTATTCAATATGTAGCATGTGAGCATCTCGAATGAAATAATTACCACAACTAACTCCTGACTCCATGATTACACTAACTTCACTCTATCGGCCACTCGCGGCAGCACCAGTCGAGATCTGATTGACACACAAGTGCCGTACCATATTTTGTTTATACAAATACAAATTATTCAATCCAAATACATATAACAATATCAGAAATATTGTAGTTAATAAAATCCACAGAAAATACTTTAATAAATTTAAAAAATACTTGGTAAATTGTCCATAATTTACGAATATCCGACTAGGAGCTCGCGAGCCGGATTGAGCTCCTTCGCGGGCCGGATCCGGCCCGCGGGCCGTAGGTTGGGCACCGCTGGCATAAAGTATTAAGACCTGGCTTTATTTTTTTCCCTGTATACATTTTTGAAAAATGCTTCGACAGGTCAAAAATTGTTCATCTCTCTCCGTTTTGAAGTTATAACATCAGAGCCATTTTTTTTAAATGAGAACTAATATTTTTTATTATTGATTTTGATAGTACTTTTTATTATGTATTCAACAACATGACATTTTCAATATGTAACATTTGAAAAAAAATGAGAAAAAGTGCGTTAAAGTAAAACTAAATCCGTAACATACAATCCACTTTGTGAAATGGATTGCCTATATCTGAATATCCATGACAATCCGCAAGAGATTGCTAAACTCTCGCATGTTTGGAAAAATGAAGCTTTAAAATCGCGGCAACCAGAGTTAATGATGAGGGTGAAGGCTAAGTTTCTTACGCGAGGCCACGTAACGCTGTTGCAATGCCATATCTTTGCGTACTCAACGTGCATTGAAACTGACGAATGCCAGATCCCTCGGCACATTGCTAAAATGTTTAGAGACGGGCAATCCATTTGTCAAACTTAATTTTTCACATTGTACGCGTGATCATTTTTAATCCGGAATATTAGCTTGTGAAATGGTTTGCCTATATCTGAACGACTATGTATGTTCCAAATTGAAAAAGCTTATGCGGTATGTAAATTATCACGTTGTTTTGACGGCTGATTTCGTTGTAGGTATGTGTATATTTTTTAACTTTAAACAAGTTAACGTTTAACACAAATTGGGTTTTTGCGATTTAATTTATGAATGACTTCATTTGATTTTGAGTTTAGAATTGTAGAGCCATACATTTCAGTCAAAATTGATGGTAAAATATATTCCAGTACAATTTTATGATATGAATAAATATACTGAAAAAGTAATCGCATATTTGTATATAATTTATTAGCATAAAATAGTCAGGTGAAATTCCTTAATTATCATTTACTCAACCAACTTATGTTCACCCTAATTTTCATTGTCGCCCTCTAGGTATTCTTTTGCCCCAGCTATTGCAAAACAAAGCTCTCCTTAAACTCGAAGAACTACAATTACAAAAGAATTACTCACTGAAAAGAGCGATTTGCGCCTACACAAAAGTCAAACTTAATATGCAGGCCATGCCTCCGAGCGTTAAAGCGATACATTTAATCAAAGCCGAGGATTTGCATAATGTCCTGGCGGCGTCCACTAAAAAGCCGTGTAATCGGTGCCGATAATCTTCCATAATATCACTTATTAGCTGAAATATCAACGCCGAAACGGGAAGCTTATGTGGAAGGTACGTTATTGGAAATTCAAATAATTCATACTTAATGCGGTATAAAATTAGTTTTTGTTAAATTTATATCGTAATATATTAACATAAGTTTTTTTTTGCTGACTTAGAAATCCAATCGTAAAGGAATATTTTTTTAAATGATGACAAATCATTATAAATTCATGCTTGTCGTTTGGGATAAATCATAATAATAACATGTAGTTAGTGGAAGAAAGATAATTTATTCATTATCAAAACAGTTTACAGTAGCGTCAGTTTACGCAGAGTTGGTGACTTAATTTCGGCAAACGGAACAGAAGAAGTAACGATCAATCGGAAGAAAGAATTTTGCGCTTGATAAATGCTGAACCATCTACTACAGCCCTTAGAGCAAGCACTCAAAAAGTTCTCCCTTCTGGTGTAAGCAATAACCCAATCTATTATAACATGCCTCCCTTACATTAGCCAACTGCCAATCTGTAATTAATATGCACTTCGCGAAAATTGCTTAATGCAAAGATTCAATATTTGGATGGCGTTTTTTGTAAATTTTGTTTTTCAGGTGACCCAATATAAATAAATCACATGGTGCTAAATCAGGAGATCTTGGTGGCCAGTTGATAGTGCCACCGCGACCAATCCAGCAATTAGGAAAATTAACGTTTAAATATACCCTCTCATTTAAACCATAATGGGCTGGACAACCATCACCCTGATACCATATTTCCTGATTTTCACGTGCAACTTCTTCTAACGCAGGGCCAACCTGGTCGATTAAAAGGTCTAAATAAGAATTCGAATTTATATTTCCGTATTTTTCAAACGGCCTAATAATTTTATCTTAAATATACCAGCCCAAATATTGATTTTTTGCGTGAACTGGATTCAAGTTTTAAAGCACATCCGTGGATATTCCTGGGTCCAGTATCGCGTGTTCTGTGCGTTGGGCTCGTTGTTAAGTGTAAACGTGCATTCATCGGCAAAACAGATTAAATGCAAAAAGTTTTGGTGTGTGTTTGATCGATCCTGCATTATTTCACAGAATACACGCCTGCTTTCTTCATCCACTAGCAGTATCTTCTGATGACATTGATGTTTGTAGGGATGGTTACCATGCTTCTTCAGAATCTTCTGTACCCAGAATTTAGACACGTTGCACTCACGAGCAATACATCGTATGCTAGTTGTTGGTTCAGCATTTATCAAACCCAAAACTCTTTCTTCCAATTCAATGTTGCTTCTTCTGTTCCGTTTGCCGTCAATGTTAATGTTTTTAAAACAATAATATTATGTATCGTATGTTAAATGAGTATGTATCCATGGAATTGGTTGATTGTTAAATTTAACCGAAAATTAGTCACGAACTCTGCGTAAACTGACGCCACTGTGAAATGTTTTTATTATGAATACCCTCTCTTCATTGGAGTAACTCAGATTATTGTTCATAGTAATTGATATCTGACTATCAACATTATTATCACTATAACATGATTTTTGTCAAACTCATGGCAAAGCAAGGGTTCTTATGGTACATTGTTCAACTTATTTTTTTTTTCTCCGAGGTGGATTCTGATACAAACGTAAATTAAATGGATGATACTTTTACAGTTTTTAATACTCTGAAAAATATTCCCTAAAATCTCTAAAATTAACAGGGGAGCTAGTAATTACATATATTCCTATGTTCGCCCCTTATCCCAGACACTCGGTATAATAATCAGACCATTATTGCCAGACTCACCTGAAGAAAAATATATGTTTATAGCCCGTTGGGCCCGTTTACCGGCCATAAAGGAAACAATTGTTCAACGTCCGATTTTGTAAAATCAAATAAACGTCCGAATTTATAAAAAAAACTCAAACCTAATATTTCTGAATATATATATTTATAATGCAGTTAGTACAATTATTCATGTTTACATTAGGTAGATTACATGCAGTTAAACGAGAACAATTTGAACTATATTACATGAGTTGTAATTCTAGACGATATATTTATGTTATAAACATCTGACGGCGACGAAAACGTACTTCAAGTGTGCTTACCGGTATGCTTGATATTTGTACTTATTTATGATTGATTTAATAACAACAAAAACTTGTTCTGTGCATAAAATAGTGTGTGTACTGCTGGTGTAACTTGCTTGTATGGCCCTACAGCGTTTACGCAATAAAGGCTTGGGGCCATATAAGCCTGTTTACACCTTAGATACATAAATAAGTATCCGTAGTTATCAATGCCCCAGGTCTACTACTGCTAAAAAAAAACTAAATAAATAAATATGAAACAATTAAATTCTTTCAAAATTAGGGAAACATTTTTTTTTTTAGTACTAGCTTATAAACATAATATAATTGACTGATATTAATTGTGTGAATGTTCATTTCACTACCTTCTTCAAAACTATTAACCAAGATCAATAATAATGTCAGTGTTACTTTACTATAAATGTCAATCAATAAAATTATACTTCGTCAAATTACTGCGTTGTCTAAGCAGTATCACACTATATAAATACCATATTGTTCAGAGATAAACATTCCTGTGTCCAACCACACCAGTTCATCAATTAATAATAATTTGACTTCATTTATTAATATGACATGTCATAATTGCCTTATAAATTGTTATGTCATATGAATGTCTCTATTAAATGCCCTAAAAAACTGCCCTAAACTATAAATGTTTATTTATTTGGTAGTTTTTCTGCTGGTGATCAAAAAATAGTAAAAACACCTTGGTTGTGAAACCATTATTGACCATTCGCCTTGTATCCCTCGGCGCTACGCACCTCAGTATACAAACTGGCAGTCGGTCAATAATGCTGGTCTTCATAACCTAGGCGGATAATATACACCTGTCAATAATTGTCGTTTGCATCTATCAATTGTTTCCATAGCGTAGTACTTAAATAGTTTGCATATGAGAAGAAAAAATTGCCATAATTTAATCTTTTAAAAAAATAATTGCCTCCTTTAAGGTAATGGCCGACTATGCTTTCCATTAGTAAAAACACAAGTTTGTTGAAATAACACTCAAAAATTATAGCTTAAGTAAATTTTTCGGTTAGACTGTATTATTAAGAACATACCTACAACTTTTTCCTTTACAGATTATTTCTAAAGTCAATAAGAACAGAACCATAGGCACCGAACAAAATAACAAAAACTATATTTTTTTGTGTTATCACTAGTAAGCCAGGCATTTTTTCCAAAAAAACCAAAAGATCATTAAATAGGGCTAGTAAAACTGCAATTTTTTCCCCATTTAATCGTGCCTGTGTGCGCTATCTCCGCTAGTTTCCGAGATCCCCTAACTAAACATCGGAAAATAACTCACCCTGTATATTGCAAGACAGCTGTTGCACCAATTTAGGGTGTTCCATTATACAAAAATACTTTTAAACAATTAAAACGACTCAGATTGATAGGTTGTATTCATGTAAATAATAACAACAATTTACCAATAAATGTCAAATAAACAAAACTAAATTTGTCATTTTGGCTTACTATAACCTAAAAAATGATACCAAGGCTTTTTATTTAAACCAGGACAAGCATTTCAGCATAAGGTACCACAAAATCTAAAAATTTTAAATATAATTTTAATACCTTATACAAATTGAGTATAATGCTGACTATTAATAACGAGAACGACGTTTACGAAGTGAACCGTAAATGCGAGTCCGAAGTCCGAATGACAATTCAATAGTGAATAATGATTAATAATCACTGCTGGTAGTGATTAATGGATCTAGTACTGATTAATGAATATTATTATAATTGAGGAATCATAAGTGTATTATGAGAAAGTTGTGGACAAAAATATTATTTGAAGTTATAAGGATGCTAATAAAATAAAATTAAAATTAGAATGGGAATGTAGACAACAGTTTACACCAAAGAAAATGAGGTTACCATATCAGATTGCTTTGGCATAAACTGTTATGTTATTCTGCAATTTTTAATAATTGAGTTTAACTTTTTGCAGGGTTTTATCATTCTGACAAGTTTCCTGAAAACTACAGTATTTCTACTTTCAGGCGTATGGAATAATTAACATACGATCATAAATAAATTCGTAATTAACACATTTCCATTCACCCTTCCTCTGCCCTTTAGGACCTAAGCTGATTGGGGCACGGTCCGTTGGGCATTTATATTCGGCACACGCAGTAATAATTAAACACATATCTTAATTTTGTTCTTAGTAACGTACCAATAAGTATAACCCCATCTTTACGTTAAGTATTTTTCTACTCCAACTATATTTATCAAACATAAAGTTTAGATTCGATTGAGTCTTAAACTGCAGTTGGATTACACGAAGTATTTTCCTATTATATTCGACAATCATATGATTCGATTCAAGTGAGTTTTAAAGTAGGTACGCGAGCCGCAACTTGCGACAAATTGGTTATGTCAATCCGCCCTTAGATCGCGATGGCCTTTAGAGTTCCTCACATAGGAAGCAATCAAATTTGTAGATATCGTTCTGTGTTGCTGGAGCTCTGATGCCATAATACCGTCGTAGATGTATAGTTGGCGGGGGGCGTCAGCTCGGCTCTTGTGAAATATCATAGCTCGAGTTTGCTTCATTACTGGGGGAGCATTGTACGGCTGCCAGAAACTTCTTGGCACGCTCATAGTTTCACTTTGCTCCCGAGAAGGCTTTGTGTCAGGGAAGATATGAAACAAATCGATTGCCTGACAAGGGAGAGGACCTCGTTCATATAAATATGTAACGCAGGATCGGTTTTTCAGTAATTGCGTGGGAGGTTCTGATTGTATGCAGTACATTTCGTTGCACTCCGTGCATACAAATAATCTAGTCGTATTTCTATAATTGAATCGGTAAGTGAAAGAACAGTACATCTACAAAGTGACCATTTTAAGAATATCAAAATATACTAGATATTTAAATATCAATATACTGTTTTTTTTGGATATTTTAAAGTACTTATTGCGAAGTTGTCGTTTTTGAATTGCTTTTTAAAATTGTAAAATTATATATATAAAAAAAAAAAATAGGGAAAACCGATATTTGCAAAATTCGACGTGAACATATATCTACTGTTAAAGTGATAAAATAAAGTTATTTTTAGTTCTTGTAAAAAACTTTCCATAAACTTTCTTAATATCTAATATATTTGATTCATTTATTGGGACAAGTTCCTGATATATTTTGTCGGTAGAAAGTTGGGTTAACTTAACATGTTAACTTAACATTTGGCTTTATCAACTTAAAAGTATGAAAAACACGAAGTCATCTTAATAATAATAATAATAATCTCTACTACTCCTTCGCCTGTGGCGTAATTGGTTACTGTCATAATTTGACGACAACTCTGACCCAATTACATTTTATTTTACCATAGGCCCCTGAACTATTACTAGTTATGCGGGCGTTAAGAGGAGAGGGGCATAATTATTGCCCATCTGCGCCTGCACGCGACTTATATTTAGTAGAGGCATATTTCCAATATTTGTTGCAAGGAAATGCAGACCCGGGAATCGAACCCGGGACTTTGCGGTCTAGAAGCGAACGCGTTAAAGCTCACTCCACCGCAGCCACCACATTTATTGATGTATCAAGGTAATTAAAGTATTTTGGCTAAAGTATCTTAGTTCAAAATGTGATTTTTGGCACTTATATTGTTCCTTCACTCATCGATTCAATTCAAGCAAGAGTTTTGATTAAGTTACAGAAAAATGTATGTAATGTCATTTGTATCAGAGTTGATTTTTTTACATTCTATTTCAGACGGAAAATCTTTTTATACCCTCTGGTTTAGTATACAACTTAAAGATTGAGTTCTTCAAAAACAAAATAGGAGAAATATGTAAAATGTTGTGCAATTTGTTTTTGGGTTATAATTTCTTTACACCTTATTTCACAGAAAAAAACAACAATTGGTTAGTAAATAAAATAATATATATTTGTTTTAAATTTCTTTTGCACCAATTTCTTCTACGTCAAGAAAGTGGAGTAAACTTTCCATTAGTGCCAACAGAGAGATATGGTAACATCACAAAACATATATATATATATATATATATATATATATATATATATATATATATATATATATATGTAAAAACATATAAATGTAAATTGTAAAATTGGATAAATTTTTTCAAAATAAACTGTCAAAAACAACGAAAGAACACGACACCATTTATTCATATTAATAAACATTCGTTTTATTGAAAATATTCAAACTGTTCGCCATTATGCTCGGTGCATAAATTAACTCAAACACTACATTTTTTTGCACAAATCTTGCACGAAAAATATGGTACTAAAATTTTCGTTAACATAAACTTTTAATGTCGGAAAGTCTTTTGCCTTTAATTTCAAAATTGTGAATCGCCCGAAGGTGAATTTATTTTCCAACAGGGCGGTGCATCATGCCATACGGCGAAAATTATTCAAACATGGTACAAAGATCATGAAATACCAGTATTAAAATGGACATCTTCTAGTCCAGATTTATCTCCTATCGAGACCCTTTGGCACAACATGAAATGAAAAACCTCGTTAAAATCCGCCGCGTACAGTCACCGAACTAAAAGCTACCTTGCGGAATGAATACTCTACTAGAAGAATGTGTTACGCTTGTAGATACAATGCCCAGTAGAATTAAAACTGTTATTGGCCTAACAAAGGCGATCTAACCCAATATTTAATATCGGCCGAACTATTATGAGCTGTCCGTTCACTAAAGTTTTTGTTATATCAATTTTGTTCCTTATGTTATTCCGATAAAATATTGAATTTTTGTAGGGTAAAGTATATATTTTAATATAGTCGAAACAATTTTATCAAAATGTGTCATCAATTGTGTAAGTTTTATGATTTGTTTAGGCTTCTGCTTGAAAATGTAAACCGGCCGAACTATTATGAGCCTGGGCTCGTAACTATTCTTTCTTCCACCCTTAAATCCATATTTTAACAGCGCAATACGAAATAATGGCAACTGATGACATTTGAAAAAAAAACAGTTAAATGATTTCCTCGTATCCCAGGATACATTTCAGCAATGGTTCAAGACGTATTAGATTTACATTTTCAACAGTGCCATCTATTAGTAAGTTGCGTAAAAGTAGACACCACTTTCTTGAACGCTCTGTATAGTTCTGGATTTATTTTTGTTTCCATTTCATTTTTATACGTTGTTTTCGAGGAATACGTTTTACCAATAATTAACTGTCGAAAAATTAGAATTAGATTTATATAAAACTATCCGTGAACTCATTTTACTACATACTGTATAGCAAAACATGTAAAATGTGTTCGTAATTGTATTGGACATTTGTGTTTCTTATAAATATAATTAATTTGATTTAAATAATCTTTCAATCCATTTTAATTTAAGTGACAAACAAATATCATACATGTTTCCGAGGCACAAAACTGCACATAATCGGTTCTCGACGGTGCATGTAATTAGGAGTTGCCAAAGATTCCGCCTAGTGCCGATCGTACGCGATCTCAGCCATAACGCACACAATTATTTGGAGCTATTGACTTGTATGTGAGTTTGTACGCTTTTACATGCATATGTATTAAATAATATTTACAGATTCTGCGCTTATGATATAAAACTACAAAAATCTGACTTACCTTTGAAGATTCATATCGATGCAACATATAACATACAATCAAGGCATTTATGCAGGGTATATAAACTGAGCCAGGCAGGCAACCAAGACTAAGCAATTATTTTGATTACTGGAATAATCTGTAACATATTATCAAATCACCTAACTTAACCTTTCGTAACACAACCAAAACTAACCTAACTTAATGTAATATGAAGGCGGTAAGACCGCAGGTCGATAGCTAATTAAATATTGTTACTACTGCTGTAGCATAACTAAAACTAACTAAAAATTATGTAACCTTCTAACACCTTTTAATTAAAATATGCCTCATCTTATATACGATACGATTATATACGATTTAAACGATATTTTTGTCATTCTGTCACTACCCATGCTGCGGTTACTGTAATTCGCATTTATTAATACGTATTAAATTAATGTGTGACCAAGCGGTAACCACGGATTCGTAAAATTTAGTTATTATACAGGTTTCACAAGTGCCCTAGTACTGAATCATCGGTAAATCTGATCAGTTATCGGCTATAAAGGGGCACCATCTGCAATAAACGTATACATACAAAAGTACGTCATAAGTATTATTATTAATTTGCAGCAAATTTGGAGCTCAACTGCAGATTATGTTGCCTATACGTGGGGACAGAACCGAGGCGCATTTGATCCCACGCAAGACCCACCGCTATCTTGGTTGCCTGCCTTCGCCCGCCCTGAAAATTGGGGCATGCTCGGGACGACTGCCCCGTCCCTCAAGGACTTCTGGAAGTCCTCGAGGGTGGCGGGCGTCCGCTGGATTGCGATTGTCTTCTGTGTACATAAGCGTTCATACCAAGCGAAGCACAACCCTGCCAGAAAAATAAAAGCTGTGCACCTCTCCTGTGGGACGCCTCCTCTGGAGGGGTTTTCGTGGGGGGTGGGATCTGGGTTAACAGTAATACACATCCAGTTAAAGCAGGAACGTATCTTTTTATTCAAAGCATGTTACATCACTGGAAGCGAAACGCACGGGGGGAGCGCTCCTCAATATAAGTGTCCAGAGTGCTCACAAGAGGGTCCCTCAAGGGGTTATAAATAATTCCTATGGAATTTACAATGTCGCACTAAACTGCTACATTTAGTGCCTATTAATTATTATGCTAATATTTGTTTATTAATGAGTACAAAAATTACACTTATTCTAGTCACTACGTTCACAGGTTATAAAATATATCAGTCATTATGTTAAAAATTATTTAAACTAATAATTCACTACGGGGTATCTAAAATTGCCGGTCTAATTTATGGCACTACTGGTAAACATCAAAGCAAATAAAATTGATATTTATTCATACTATATTTAAATATGGTTTTTAACTCTAGCTGTATATGAATATATAAATAAATAAACAATTGAATCTAAAAGATTAAAAAAAATTTTGTTTATTAGTATGATTATTATTGCATAAGTACGTATAACTACTTCTGAATTTTTATTTATTTTTAACTTTATATTTCCTTTTGGTTTCCAAGGGAAATATTTTAAAATTAACACAACATTTTGATTTGGATACTTATGATGAAGTTATTAATATAGTAATTGATTAATTTCATAATTTTATGATAACATATACTTTGGTATCGAAAATTGGAGCAATATTCATGAACGCGTTATTATTTTTGTGAATTTTAATTTATTTTTGGCTTTCTGATTACGAATATGTTAGCTTTTTTTTTCATTCGAAAATATGTTAATGTTAACACAAATAATTCTTTTATGAAATTAATTAATTAAAATATTTGTGCAATTCTCATAAATACTTAAATGAATAATTTAGTATTGAAAATTAGAGAAATATTCATAAACGTATTATTATTTTTGTGAATTTTAATTTATTTTAGGCTTTCTTATTATGAACACCTCTGCTTCATTTTATTTGTTAACATCAAAAGAAACAAATATATTTGTTTCGTTTTCTCTAATAAATTTATTAATTTTACTTATAAATAAAATACTACATGAATGAAATTTTTGGTATCGAATATAGTAATATTTGTTTTTCAATGCAGACAGTTCATTGCCTACAATTTCAGTTAATTATTTTGCATCCAATATTAATATAATTTATACCAATATAAATTGGTATGTGGGAGGCAGACTGTGATAATCTTCTAACTAGACGAGAGACGTCATCATACAATCACAAATATTTACGGAAAGAATATGAGTTGGAGAGAAGTATGTGTTGGTGGGCAGGGGGCACATTATATCATCTTCATACAGGAAGAAATATTTATTAAAATATTGTGTATTTGGGTTCTGTGGCTGGGCACATTCAATCATCCCCTAGGTGCATCATAGGGGATGTAAATAATTCACCTCTTCATACGAAATAAAATATTTACTGAAAGATTCGGAAGGTTTGTGGGTTTTGATACTACCATCATCCTCGAAATTGATGATTGCTCATATTACATTATTAATTTAAAGAAATATTTACTCAGATAATGCGAATTCAAAGATGGATGGATGAGTATACTATAATCATCAGCTAACTCGATGATGAGTTATATAAATCATCTAAGGGTGGGCAAATCACACAAAATATAAATGCATTCTTACAAAATGCAATACAAAAACTATTATTGAAATATGTTGGATTGAAGGGTGACTTATATAAATCCAAATTCATGCCAATGAAACATAACACTTACTGAAATGATGTAGATTTGAGGGAGAGTGATTTCTTTAATTATTTTTTCACTTAACTTATTTATAAGATTATATTATTTTTAATAATATATTACATTCTCACATATATATATAATTTCAGTTCAATTTAGACATAATTATGATGACATCAAACTAATAATTAATAAATGCGTGAATTAAAAAGAAACAAAAAAATTAACTACCATTTTTTTTACTTTTAAAAAATAACATGTTTATTATATTATTATTATTATTATTAGAACAATTGCTACTTCTATATTTATTTTATATATATATAAACATTTTTTATTAGGCTATCGGATGTATTTTCTCCGCTACTACTAAACTTCTAAATGGCTAAAATAATTAATTGCATTATATTAAAAAAAACTCTTGATTTTCATGGACACTTATATGTTTCAGTTGAAGCACAAGCACAACATAGTATTACAATATAAATGGGGGTGTCTGTATGGTACACTTTTACATTGGTGAATGATTAAGCGGATTCCTCAGCGAGACCCTCAATGACAGTGTGGCCTTTATTTACATCAATGGAATTGGGGGTGAAAAGATCGTCATGTACACAAGTCCGTGAATGGGATAGCACACAGTACATAGAAAAATGTGTAAGCCATGGAGTTCGTGTGACATTGTATTAACATTTATGTAAGCGGTGATCGTGATTATGGTGCATGCTGTCTGAATGAGCAAGCAGATGATTTGGTGCCAGCGCAGGGTTTGTGCATTTGTCGTGTGGAATTTTAGGTGTGCGGGTTCGGGATTGAGGATAACTGCTATCGAATTTATGGTGCGTTTATGTTTACATCGTGTAAATTTCATTTTCGTTTCCTGATTTTTGTGACTATCGATTATTGATAATTGTAAACTATGAAATTTAAAAAGATTTAAATGATTGATTAGCGATTAGTGACAAATGTAAATTATAAAATGTAATCAATTTAACTCATTGATTAGCAACTATTTATAAATGTAAACTATAAAATGTAATCGATTTAGATCAGATAAAAGATGCAAGATGCCGCAACACATCTAATAAGAGATTTGGACAGGAAGATCAAATCTGATCTCAAGTAGTAAACAAGATTCCCATGGTCAATATTAAATAACATATAGTTCGTCACAAGATTTATAATTATATTAAGCTCTAAGCATAATATTTAGCGTATGTGTTAATTTCAAACGTAACTTAATTCTGAGACTCACATTAAGGCCCAGTTGTGCAATCGTGGATTATCTTTGACCATGGTTAAGTTATCTAGGATATCACAAGCTTGGGCAACAATTTCCGCGTTTTCAGCTTACGCTTACTTCACGCCCCCGGTATATACATAATTATTTAGAATTTCATATTCTATTTTTTATTTAATTCCGTTATGAAAATACAAACCTTAAATCAATTTCTGACGTTATGAAACGTCAAATATTTCATAACTATCATGCACTCAGTTATGCACTGTAGTTAGGTATGTAAAAACATTCATAACTAGCCATGTTTAAAGCGAAATAATGAAAAGAGGTAAGATATGACTATAGCATTTTAAGCTTTATATACATTAACCACAACATATTACAAACACAATTTGTTAAGTTGATTCCCGATTCTGCAGAAATATTTTCTTGTATTTCTTGCCTAATGTTAATTTATTTTGAAGCTACAACTGGCCCATTCGAACTTTCGCCGAGAATGTTGTTAGCATTTCTTTTCTTATTTTCGACTGAACTTTCTACATATCATTCTGCCACAGTACTCGATTTCTAACCACCTTGATGTTTAATTCTCAAAATATGCCAAAATTACCTTTTCATTAGTGGTTTTAAAACTTTTTGTAGGCTACGGCGTATCTATTTATAGATTTCTCAGGTATTAAACTACCCATGGCAGCATTCGCGGGGTTTAGCGGAATTTAGTTCAGAATCACCATTTTACGAAATGTTCTTAGTTTTAGCTTGTTGACAAATTTGTTTATGCCAGTGCAACATGTTTCCGTAGAAACAATAAGTATAAGGTGATCTGATTCTGTAATGTAGTAAAAAACGTTCTTATTCAAATAGTAAATTAAATCATTCTGACGGAATTAAATAAAGTTTTGTACGTAACCTGTTATGAAATATGCGATATTGATTGAGGAGTGTAATTTGCAAATCTCGCTTTGCTCGTTTTGGCAAATATCACACTCGTCGTACAATATCGCACTTTACATAATTGGTTTCGTAAGTAACTATTGAAAATATATTATTTTTCACTAAAACAAAAAAGAAGAGTGTTTATCTTACTCACTCTTGTTTATTCATAATTTTCTAAACACCCTGTACATCTGACTCGAAATATTTTATAATTGATTTTTTTTTTATCATAATTTTGCAAATATTGAAGTACTTTCATCTGTTTTATTTATAAAATTGTATATTTTTTAAGGACATGGGTTTATTAGATAAACGATGGCATAAGTGAGTGAGGTATAATGGTCTCTATCTTAGAAAATTACATTTTGATTGTTCTACAACTCGTTTTTTCATAGCTAGAGAGATGACATAAACACTCCAGAATTTTCATATTGATTTTATCAAAATCATCATTTTTTTCCGATGTTATCAGATATTCCAAATAAACTGCAGGTTTTTTATGATTGAGAATATACTGTTGATCGCAAAAAAAGTAGACAAAAACAGTTTCCTATATTTGTTTTATTTCAAAATATTACTGTGGATATATAACTGTGGTTTTTATAACCCTTATCTTTGAAATTTAACAATCTTATAAAGTAGACATTCAGTTTAAAACTTTTATAAGTTAAGTGTTACAATGATTCTGATAGATGACGAAACCAAAGTCAGAATTATTGCAGATATTTTTCAGAAAATTTCAGAATCAATCAAGACTACTAAAATACTTTAAAAGTTCAACGTCCAAGGAGCACTTTGACATTGGTGCAAAGCTTCAGTAGGTACCCTTAGAATATTTTACTTTTTCAGAAAATTTCACTTTAAATTATATGAACATTTTATGTAGTATTTAGTTGTAAATATTACTTCGAAAATTAACGTTGTCAATTGAACAAGTATCATCGTACTACAAGAATGATTGTAATGTTTTTGGGCGTTTTCGCTTTCTTGCCGCTGTTTTATCTCTTTTATTTATCTGCAGTGCGAACTAAAATTTATCGTTATATAAATAACGTTTTCACAATAAGACAAATTTCTGCGAGAAATAGCGTCGACAAAAGTACTGTCCCTAAAGGCTGCTGTTAATTGTAATTAATGACACTGACACTTACGTGACATTTCTAACATCTAGGTTGTCCAAGCACCTGATAGTTTCTTGTCACTCTATTTTGCAATCAACTGTATGTACTTAAACAGAAATGTTATTTTCGTCATTATCATTGTCAAACTTTTATAAGCATTAATATACAGGTTTGTAGAAAATTTCATAGTTTACTTGGATTTAAACCACTCAAAGACAGTTCTAAGTGATAAACACTCTTCGTCAAACTGCTTATGAAGTCTCTGATGAATATCAGTCACACTTATACTCTCATTACAAGAAATGTAATAATTGTAGGTTGTGCAACCGAATTTAATACATAGTAGCACGGAATTGTTAACACAACTGACAGTATTTACACAATAAAGTTGCAGTTGTATATGGCGTTAGCTAACATGCCTATTTCGATTAATATAGAACCGTGTTGCAGAATATATTCAATTATATTCACAAAAAAATTTGCCTTCGTATATTTTTATTTTGTTCAACAGCAATTCTCTTGTGAAGTTTACATAGTACATAATAACATAGTACATAGTATATAATAAACAGCTATGTTGTTGATGTTTTATTTTTCTAAAATAGGAAGTTTCATGTGAATAACCGTATTGAAATTTTCCTAAACTAAAATGTTTGTACTATTAGTCAAAAAACACATCATTATGTCATATATCAAAGCATTGTGAAATTGATTTTAATGATTAGTGGTTAATAAATTGTAATTTTTTTACCAAGGTAAAAAAGTATATGTTTATCCGAAGCTACGCAGCTAAGCGCTTGTTCTTGTTTTTCCTTGGTAAAAAAGTATATGTTCGTCCGAGGCTACGCAGCCAAGCGCCACCCACAGTTGTCTTCACAGTTTGCGACAACCCAATCCCGATAGTCGACAGCCGATAACAGCATGCGCAACTGGTAAAATTTCGTCTTTCAGCGTCTTTCAGCGTCTTTCAGCCACCTTCTCGACTGACGATCTCATCAGTTTAGCGGTTTTGCAGGCGAGAACAGAGGTTATCAAGCGCCCGATTTAATTTGGAGCGATCCAAACCGGACTCGGATCCCGGACCGCACTCGGACCGGACCGGATTGATGTTAGGACAGATGTATTTTAATATTTAATTTTATATGATTGTAATTGTTCTAGTAGTGCAAAAAATAGTATATACACCACGGTTGTTAAAGCTATTATAGCCTCGGGTCATGTATTGCTCGACGCTATACGCCTCGCGATACAAGAGACCTCGGCTATAATAGAATAGTTCACAATCTTGGTGTATAATATACTATTTCTTGTCGATGTCATATAATTACATTGCATAACATCGCATCTAACACTAAGCTTATTGCTATTGTTATCACATTTTTGTCCGATATTTTGAAAAAAAAAATAGTTTTAGAGTTTAAAATAAGTCTAACATAATCTAAAATATAAAGTCATGCAACCGATGACTTAAAGTCTGCAGTAATATCAATTTTAAGTTTTAAGTCAAATAAAGTTAAACTGTAAAATTTCTAACCAATATTATTTAAGTGTCAAAGTTTACAGCAACTTTATTATTACTTTTATCTATGACTCATACATAAAACATAATTTTCTACGTATCTATATTACCATAATGCCTTTCATAATTCACCGGTGTTTTATGAATTATAAAACACAGAACTGTCATTATACAGGGTGTTGCTAACGGTGTTCAGGTAATTTGGATATCGAGTCAGCCATGAAAACATAACTAAAAAGTTCATATAAATATGTGGGCCTAGATGGCGTTGTAAGCAGATATTCAACATTTCGTTTTATACCATGAATTTATATTATTTGATAATTTATTATTATTTGAATAATATATATAAATATATAAGTGCAGAAAGGGAGGCATTATAAAATTAACGTTTTGAGATAATCGATTTAAAGTGCGTATTTCAACTGAATGATCTCCAAATTATAAATTTTATCCAGGATCATTTAAAAATATATTTTATTTATTTGAAAAGGTGAAAACATTCCATACCATTACAAAAATTAATTAGGATTTTTGTTTTTAATATTATGAAGTACTTCCCTTTTTGTACAAAATCATATTTTATTGTTGAAAACGTTACAACATTCACACAAAACAAAAATTTATTCTTATTAAAAGTGTTATGAGACAATAACTAACAAAAATAATAATTATGTACATGTTTACTGGTAGTCTTGGTCTGTTGTGGTGGGCCAATTCAATGTATCAGCATAAAAATGTTGATGCTCCTCTAGTGGTACTTATTGACTTACGAATGTCTTTAATTTTTTTTTAAATTAATTTGAATTTATCCATCATATCCATTATTCAAAATAATGTAAGTACTAGTGTAGATCTTTTCTTTGCACTAAACGAAATTTTGTGATCCAAAGAAACTTATTCATACCTTGCGGCATCTTTTTCCATTCTACGCCAAACGTTCGGGCTATGTCAAAACTATAAGAAATCATGTATATTTCAATTTTGATTAAAATATCAGTACTTTCTTTTCTGCACTTAGCAATTCAATTATATTATTTGACATTTAAAGAAAAAAACAAAGCATTAAGAACGAGAGTGCTATTTATTCTAAGGAGGGACAGACTCTCTCGAAGACTGTAGGTGTTATTCCCACAGTTTCACAAACATTATGTATTCTATGTAGTTCTTTCCTAGTGATTATTGTACGAGCATAAATTATCCCCCAAAATATCTCCCAAGATATCTCTTAAGATATCCACTAGATATCCCCTAAAAATAATAATTTGGCCGATTGAGATTGACAATCTTGGTGGCCATCCGACTACACATCCTCTCTCTATCCATTTTTGGGGGTAATCATTATTTAAAAACTGACGTACTGCTATTTATCGTAAAATAAGCAGGATCTCTGCCATGCATAAACAAATAATCATGTCTTGTTTCTAGCGCTAATGAACATAGATGGCGATGAGCTTATCCTACCCAAAAAAAGTCTTGTTTCTAGGGGAACATTTTCTAGTAATAAACAAATAATGTAATAAACAAATTATACAAAACATTCGCAATTTGTACCATTGAATGGTACTAATGGTCCGTTAAACAAAATTATTTTCAGTTATTATTTTAGCACCTATTCTGGGTAAATATTAGATAATTTTTTTTTCTTCGTCATCATCATTTCAACGCCTACTACAAAACAATGTATTCGAAATGTATTAACAGACCTTTTTCTGAATAAAAACAGGAGAAATCATACTTCCGAGATCCCCATGCTGGTGATCCTTATCTTGGACAATCTGTATACAGTGTTTGAAACACTGCTGAAGTATAGTATATGAAATATAACTCATCGATTATAATTATTAACATTAAATCAGTTTTCGACCTCAAGACCTAGACCTCGCAACATAATATTACTGACCACTAAATTGCGCACTTTTTTGTAATTTGACCACCTTTTTAACTTTTACGGTTTTACGTATATGAGCATTGGCAACATTGTGACATTTAGTTTTGAAATTGTCAAAATAGACATATGATGGCCAATATCAAATATTGCCATGAGCATCTGACAGAACAAAAATGTATCAATTTGTGCAAATTTTTTCATAATTACGACTGGGAGTAGAAAAAATAGCGTACATTACTTGAGTGGTAAAGCAATATTTAAATTTATTTGATTTGTATTTATTATTTGGATATGTAGCTTTCTGCTAATAAATATTTGTATTATTATTAATATTGATAATTAAATGATGCATTGGATTGACTTCAGACTTTCTACGAAGTAAGTTCATATCAGCAAATTCTTCAAAAGTCGACGGATTCTTCTTACAGCAATTTTCTTACAGATGTTATGAACTTTCCTTAACAAGCAGCAATGCTATTATTATCAAATATACTAAAACTGACTATCAAATTGTTTTACAAACTTATTTTCTTGCCAAGTAATAAACCAGTCAAAATTAACATTAATTATCTTGTCGACATTATCTCGTTAAGGACCGATACCACCAAAGAGTAAACTGCGTTTAAATTTTTTTAACCCGAGTTTACATCTCTAACTGCCAATTTTCAGTTTCACCAACATATTAATCGCGGTTTCATATCTAAACGGCGTTTAAAAAGAAACTGGCCATTTTGGCCAGTAAAACGCCTAAACGAAGCTTAATGATAGATGTCAAGTGTCAAATAGTTGAAACTGGTATACGCGAATTCTGTCACATCACATTCCTTTGAGTAAAAAGGCATTTGAAAGAGTATTTGAAATGGTATTTGCCAAAACATCCTGCGTAGAACAAGTCGAAGAATTTGTCATTCGCCGACCTCGATGGATCTGTAATCGAGAAGACCATTTTGATGGTTTAGACGACTTTGATTTTATAACCCAATTTCGGTTATCAAAACGATCTGCCGTGGAAGTCCTCGAGCAAATAGAGCACCAGCTGTAATTTCTCTCCAGCTCTCAATCTATGGGTCTTCTTTATGTGTTTTAAACGGACCCTTTAAACCCTGAAAAATGGACAGGTTATGTAGCACCATGTTCGGATATCAATATTTTTACATGCGCATCAAAGAAGTTACTGTATTTGTTGTTACTATGATATGCACGTTGATATTTATGTTACACATACTTGTTGTCACCCATGTATGGTCTGTCGGGCTAAAAAGCCTGTTGCCTTTTTTAAATTCTCCCACAAATTCCTCGGCACTACAGGGTTTCGGGGCATTTAAGTAGACTGAGAATAGAACTCATTGGCAATCGATGCCCATACATCTAACTTTTTAGGACACTTGCCCTATCAGTTTTTTTTGCATTCTATTACTTGTTTAGGCTTTGGTGAATACGTTTTACACTATGTTTTCTATATAACGCGATTACATGTATCACTGTGTCATCGACTGTCACTGTCACTTTCCTTCAACTTTTGCAGTGTTGCCTACTTTAATTTTCGTTAATCTAAGATTCACTAAACTCGGTTTTCTTGCGCAACACATTTCGTGGTGAAACGGAAAATTTCATTGATGATGGCCTTAGTTTGCAGTAGTTAGTATGTACCTACGTGTGTCCTTGCAATCATTCCCATTTTACGACGTGTTCACGAATGTATTAAACAAAATCGTTGAATTATTTTCAAGTATTCTATCGTCCACGAAAAAAACACTTGGAATAATCTACTGTCTACTATAAAACGTTTAAGCAAAGAATAGACGGTTAACAAAATCGTTCACAATAAAAATGAAGCGCGCCACACAGTACCGCCAACCGCCAATTCCATCTGCAATCCAAGTTGTGCAGGTGGTATTGGTACAGCGCTAGCTTAATAGTACTTCAGTTGAGACATGGCGGTTTATGTCCATTGTCACCACTGTATCTATTAAGTCACTGTAGTCTACTCAACTTAACATAGAGATATCGATTCTTTAGGTATATATTCTTTGGTAGAAATCACGAGAGGTGACTAAGGGCTGATCCCACCACCGTCTAATAAAACTTAGTTTCTGTAAACTTGGTTTAATGTAAACGTCAAATTTAATCTCGATTAAAAATTATCCGTTTCACCACGAAATGTGTTGCGCAAGAAAACCGAGTTTAGTGAATCTTAGATTAACGAAAATTAAAGTAGGCAACACTGCAAAAGTTGAAGGAAAGTGACAGTGACAGTCGATGACACAGTGACACATGTAATCGCGTTATACAGGGTGTATCAGCCAAATGGAATAAATTCAATAATAAATAAATGGGGGCGTGTTCGAAAAAACGCTCGGACACGTCGATTGTTATTTTTAGTTGCGCATTTTTTTCAACAAAAACTTTTTATACAGGGTGTGTCATGTGACCGTGGCCAATACCAACTTTCTTATTTTAAATGCAACACCTAGTATATTATTCAATTTTTGGATTATTCAGAAAATTCTAGACATATTTCATGTACAATGTCCTATACCTATCTTCAACTGTTTCGGAAATCAAGATGGAGCACCGCCCCATTACCAAATCAATGTCCGGAACTACCTCAACCGAATATTTCCAAATCGGTGGATAGGGAGGCGAGGATCGATGGAATGGCCAGCACGATCCCCTGATCTGACGTCATTAGACTTCTTCTTATGGGGATATGTCAAAAGTAGTGTATACAAAACTAAACCCCTCGACTTAGTTGACTTAAGAAGACGAATAATGCTTGCGATTAGATCGGTCACGCCTGAGATGTTGAGTAACGTTAGAAGAAATTTCTATGTAAGATTAGGATGTTGCCAAGACGTTCACGGCGAGCATTTTGAACATCTCCTCCATTGAAATTTATTGTTTTTTTTTTGTTTTTTTACATTACCAAGAAATAAACAGTATTACTTATTAGTTTTTGAGTGTGTTGTAACGAATTTCTGTAATCAAATAATTTTATTTTTTTAATGTTAATTTTTGCAATAAATCTGAAAACACTTAATATTTCCGAAACAGTTGAAGATAGGTATAGGACATTGTACATGAAATATGTCTAGAATTTTCTGAAGAATCCAAAAATTGAATAATATACCAGGTATTGTATTTAAAATAAGAAAGTTGGTATTGGCCACGGTCACATGACACACGCTGTATAAAAAGTTTTTGTTGAAAAAAATGCGCAACTAAAAATAACAATCGACGTGTCTGAGCGTTTTTTTGAACACGCCCCCATTTATTTATTATCGAATTTATTCCATTTGGCTGATACACAGTGTATAGAAAACAGTGTAAAACGTATTCACCAAAGCATAAACAAGTAATAGAATGCAAAAAAACTGATAGGGCAAGGGTCCTAAAAAGTTAGATGAATGGGCTTCGATTGCCAATGAGTTCTATTCTCAATCTACTTATATGCTCCGAGACCCTGTAGTGCCGAGGAATTTGTGAGAGAATTTAAAAAAGGTAAAAGGCTTTTTAACCCAACAGACCATAGCATGGGTGAAAACAGGTATATGTAACATAAATATCAACGTGCATATCATAGTAACAACAAATACAGTAACTTCTTTGATGCGCATGTAAAAATATTGTATATCCGAACATGGTGCTACATAAACTGTCCATTTTTCAGGGTTTAAAGGGTCCGTTTAAAACACATAAAGAAGACCCATTGATTGAGAGCAGGAGAGAAATTCCAGCTGGTGCTCTATTTGCTCGAGGACTTCCATGGCAGATCGTTTTGATAACAGAAATTTGGTTATAAAATCAAGGTCGTCTAAACCATCAAAATGGTCTAATCTTCTCGATTAGAGACCCATCGAGGTCGGCGAATGACAAATTCGTCGTCTTCTTCCTCGCTGAATGTTTCGGCCAATACCATTTCAAATACTCTTTCCGATGCCATTTTACTCAAAGGAATGTGATGTGACAGAATTCGCGTATACCAGTTTCAACTATTTGACACCTGACATCTATCATTAAGCTTCATTGAGGCGTTTTACTGGCCAAAATGGCCAGTTACTTTTTAAACGCCGTTTAGATATGAAACCGCGATTAATATGTTGGTGAAACTGAAAAATGGCAGTTAGGGATGTAAACTCGGGTTAAAAATTTTTAAACGCAGTTTACTTTTTGGTGGAATCGGCCCTAAATTTGACCTTTACATTAAACCAAGTTTATAGAAACTAAGTTTTATTAGACGGTGGTGGGATCAGGCCTTAGTTATCTAATTGATTAGAACAACCTGTGTCTTAATTGGAGTAAACTGTTAATTTTAATTATTCTCTAGGAAGCAACAGATTTTCAGGCATTTATTTACTCTAAAGTTATTTTAAATGTTACTGGTACCTATTTTATTAACATTTTGCCATGGAAATAAGCCGAGGCATCCGGCTTTGTAATTTATTTATCTAGAGCCACAAATTGGCCCTATAAAGTGCTCTGGAAATGCGTTTGTTTGCGGCTGTAATCACAGCACTTTCGTTTTATTGCATTCTCGTAAAGGCGCATACTTTCGTATCTCCATCATAACTTCCTCTGGATCTGCACATCCTTTTTTTTTTATTATTACCACGAGCATTATAATATGTAAATATACAGACTGTCTGAGTGACTACCAGACATAGCAAAATTAACATTGGGAAATTATATAAGAATCAACTATTGCCATGAGCTATAAGTATATTTTTTCTAAGTGGCCAACACAAATTACTTAAGACAAACAGAAATTTACTGCTATCAAATAATGTTCATATTACAAAATAATTAAACGGATAATTGATAATTAAATGATGCCAGTTATAGTGTTTTCACTCGAAATTGAAAATGTACCTGCAATGAGGGTTTATTGCGGTCAAGGGTTCTCCATTATATGGCGTGATGCGAAGAAGCGGGCGTCCAGGAACGTAACCAAATAATTTACTTTCGACGAAGATGCTACTTAGTTGTTTTCTTTTCGATATATACACAATTATATCACTATAATAATAATATAAAAATGATTTATTAATTAAATTGAATTCAATAATCTTACAACTATCTACATCGTTTTTTATGAGATATAATTACAAGACTACAGACGCCTGTAGATAATTAACAGCCGTTACCTAGGAAACGGTTTTAAAAGGATTATACATTCGCCCATGCAATTAAGGTTCATTGTACCTTAATTGCTGGGCGAATATGCAATCCAGGTAGACAATCAGTTAAGGCTGCCCCAAATAGTCTTTTTCTCAAATACAATCAAGTACCATTTAAAAAAACTGCATCGATCATGTGATTAAAATTGAAAACCATTATAGGACGCTTAGTGTACCAAATCTAATTATTAATGTTCGAAGTGAAAGTGATAGCAATTAATCAAGTTGTGCGGAATAATATTTGCTTGTTACATTACGATTCATGAAAAAATGAACTGATGTTAATGTCGTTAATTTTTTAACGCAATGAGCAAGTCAATAATGTTATAGGTAACTTAAGTTATTTGTTTCGCGAATCATACTGTATATAAATTTTCTATGAAATTATAACTACATTTGTAAAACACAATTAATTATATGCACACTTAAAAATACAATGAAAAGTACAATTTAAAGATAATGAATCACTAATGTTAATTTTCTATGGGGCACTGAATCTGTATTTTCTGATGCCGGCTCTGGACTCTGTTCTCTTCCCATTACCCGTCATTAAATTTCGTTCGCACAATGGAGCGCAATAAAAACCCTTCGTATGTAGATTTTCAATTTCAAGTAAAAACACTATACCTGCTATTTTACTTGTGACAATCACAATTTTTAGATACCGACATAGCAATAGTTGACCCTTACTTAATTCAACAATATTAATTTTGCTATGTCTGGTAGTCCCTGAGATACACTGTATATAGGGTGAGGCAGAATGGAATACCACATTTCAAAAAATCACTGAAGGGTAATCTGACTAGATAGAGGGACTGTTTGGTCCCGTTAGGCCGGGTGAACAATGCCGTTTTCCGTTATCACCATGCTTTGATCGGGTGAATATCGTAAATTAGTTTTTGTTTTCAAACAGCGATTAGGCAGGCCACATGTAGGGCATTTTCAACCCATCTGGCCCGCAGACTGCGTTTGGCATCCCTGTCTCGCCGATCTGTCCCAAATTAGCGTGACAGGGATGCCAAACGCGGACGGCGGGCCAGATCGTTTGAAAATCCCTCACGTGTGTGCCTGCCTAATCACTGATAGAGCTATGCAGAGCGTTCTGCTTACAATCGTGCCGCTGTTATTGGCAAATCGATATGAACGGTGCGGCGAATTTTGCCCACTGACTTTAAATTACCCTCATGATGCATTTTGTGGCGCAGTAAACAAGCAACATTTTCGTTACTTGGTCCTGAGTAATGGACCCACTGACCAGAGTAATGGATAAGTTCTATAAATGACTGAATATGTGTTTTGCTCGCTAAGGCCACTATTTGGACAATATCATTTTTAAAACCTATCAAATAAAATCTGCGTTATATGTGTTTAGAATAAATTAAAGGTTTTTTTCCAATCATGCACCGTTTTTTTTTTCGGAATTTACATTGGAAATGTAGTACTCCATTCTGCCCTACCCTGTACAGGTACTTTATTTACATTTAGGTAAGAAATTAGATTACAATAGCAATTTTATATAGCAATGTCAAATTATTTGTACTAGATTTATGTGAGCATGACAGTATATTGTACAATGGTGTAAATGTTTTTTTTTAGGATAAGCGCATTGCCATCGATGAGACAAACATATGAAGACTTTGATATTATTTGTACTTCATTTTGTTACTTTATATATAAAAGTCGATCCTCAACTTGCGTGTTTTTAACTAATTCATCTCAAATCTTTCAATACACGTTTTAAGCTCTTCACGCGACCAGCTTGCTACGCGGTTCGCCGCCCTCCGCACCGGAAGACAAACAAGATTCCTTCCGCCCCGTTTCGCCGCAACCGCGCTCATCCTCAAGAGGGTGGCGGCATGCAGATCCGCGCGACTGGTCCCAATTCGCCCCACCTCCCCGTGGTAATTTAATTTTTCGCATTGGCGCCGGCGCCCGGGCCATCGACCGCCACTTAGGCGCCTTTCATCCCCGGGACGCGGTGTCCCCCGGGACGAGCGGGCTGCGGAGGCGGTTCTGATTTTGTTCCTGTAATCGCGTTACAGCCGACACCCATGGGTCAGACGGGTTACATTTCTGCATAGGCGGATGATGAGTGGGCTTGCAAGTGATCGATTTATGCAGATGCGAGTGCAATTCTGCGAGCAGCAAACTGTTTACGTTCAATTAATCTGTTTCCACCACGGACTGTTCAGTTGTGATAAGCAATTAGTGTTTGCTCAACGTTGTGTAAAAAAATGCAATTTTAATTTATTCTTACAGCTATAGAAATAATAATATTAATAATAATAACTTGTATAAATGTTTTCTTATTATTATAGATATATTATTTTTTCATATTTCTGTAAACGTTGCAATTCATCATAAAGCAGATATAGGTATATAGTTGTCGAAAGCTATTGAAACCGTCAATGAATCAGATTTTCCGCAAATTTGATAATTGTAACAAATGTCATAATTGTTACAATTTTTATAAATCTCAGTTATTTTTATTATAATATCTTTACTGATTTTTTGAACCTTTATAATCGTGTTATTTAACTTCTATAACATTTTGTACGTAGTTTTTGTCGTTTTCAAGACTGAATGTACCAAAGTACCAAAGTGACGTATAAATTTATTAAAATAATTTGGTCGAATAATAGCACTTTGATTTGAATAAGTTTCGGTAAATATCTCCATTATTTATTAACCGATTTTGAAATAAAAATAAATATATTGTATTCAACATACGAAAAGCTATCTAAACAATTATTTGCCTCTGTCTTCAAGAGTTTACTATTGTTTGAAAATTCTCAAATATTTTTATTATAGTAGTGACTGTATTTGTTAGGGATATTATCCCTATCTGGTTATCGACCAACCAATTTTTATCATAATATTTCAAATTTTGTAAAAATTGAATGAAATGTTGTAGCACCTGAATGCAATTCTGGCGTTCTTTTTGTCATTTTAAGTATTGTATCAAATAATTTTTGAGATTTTCTGAAATTTAATTGAAATTTTTATCAACTAGTTTTTTTCGGATTTCTATAATTTTCACGACTGAGTAAAGAGTGTTCATATAAGTTCATTACGTACAGTCTCATATTTAATAGTTTCACAAAAAAATTATATTTACAGGAAGCATCAAAAGTTGACGATTTTCAAGAGTTTACGAATTTTCTGAAATCCCGGTAAGGACATATTAAATTTTTATAATAAGGCGTAAAGGCAGCATAAGGGATTAATAGCCTAATAAAGATTGCTTCTTTCACTCTTTCTCTTTCATTATAATTTTTGAGTTTGCCTGATTTTTTATGAAGTTTGGTCTAACGTTCAGTAGTTAACACACTTTCTGAAAGTCGGGAATATTTATGTATAAGTGTTTTCACTTGAAATTGAAAATGTACCTGCAATGAGGGTTTATTACGGTCAAGGGTTCTCCATTGTATGGCGTGCTGCGAAGAAGCGGGCGTCCAGGAACGTAACCAAATAATTTACTTTCGACGAAGATGCTACTTAATTGTTTTCTCTTCGATATATACACAATTATATCACTACGATCGTAATATAAAAATGATTTATTAATTAAATTGAATTCAATAATCTTACATCGTTTTTTATGAGTCGGCGGACGTAATTCTTTTTACAATTTTACAATTCGATATAATTACAAGACTACAGACGCCAGTAGATAATTAGCAGCCGTCACCTAGGAAACGGTTTTAAAAGGATTATACACTCAGACGCAAATAAATCGAATCATTGGGTCGTTGTTTGCAAAAAACCCATTTTAAAAAATTTTGATGTTGGTATAGTCCTTAGAATGAAAGTTTTCTTCTTTCCACATCCTGACGGTCTCTTTGATTGTAAAACAGTAAACATTTTATTATAAGGACTATACCAACATCAAAATTTAAAAAAAAATGGTTCTTTTGCAAACCATAACCCAATGACCCGGTTTCTTTGCATCTGAGTGTACATTCGCCCAAGCAATTATGGTTCATTGTACCTTAATTGCTGGGCGAATATGCAGTCCAGGTAGACAATCAGTTAAGGCTGCCTCAAATAGTATTTTTCTCAAATACCATCAAGTACCATTTGGGAAAAGTGCATCGATCATGTGATTAAAATTGAAAACGATTATAGGACGCTTATGGCCATTTGCACCATTTTTTCTCAAAGCCTTACTCTACAAAGCCGGGCTTATATTTTAACTAATGCTTAAAGGGAAGGGACTTGCACCGCAGATTGCTTTACTAAGCACGCCCCAAGTCTTGCTTTGTGTGGCAACGTTACGAAATCTGCTAGAATATTCGTTTGGTATGTTGGTGACATTGCGATTTTTAGTGTCGATCTGTCAGTGCGTATATACAAAATTGTTACGTTATTAGGCCTCGGGCACTATTTGAGCGGTGACCGGTGTGCGGTGGGCGGCGAATATAATTGTCAAGGAGAAGCAGTAAGCAGCAAGTGCAAAGCGTCAAGTTTTTCCAGCAAGCTGCATTAAAATCTGGTCCACCACCACTGGTGGAATCGTAAACAGAACGTATTGTGTCGCCCGCTGATCGCCGCAGCCGCTCACCGCTCGTTTCGTTAGCCGAGGCCTTAAGACGAATATTGTGATTATTGCACTGCACGGAGTTAATTCCAAAAAGGTAAATTAAATCCGCTGCTATAGCTCAGATTTGGAGTTAAAATGCGTGCTAAATATTTGTCACAGTATTTACGATGTATTTGAAGGGCTATGGGGTAGAACCACCAAATCGATATTTAATCGAAATCGAGCTGATAGCCACATTCGCTCACATGCATCATCACGATTAATTACATTTTCAAGAGCCAATGCAAAAAATGTGTTTCTCAAATGAACATATGCCGTGACAGTTAACGGAATAATTATAAGGTTACGACGTTGAACGTAAATTTTAAGATTGGTTTAAGCGACCGCTCTTGACCACTTACATTAAGCCTTACTTGAGACGTGCATAAAATGCGGTGCAAGCGAATTTCTGACTTAAGCCTAGCTCACATTTTAAGTTGTGTTTAAGCCTTACTTGTTTACTGTGGTGCAAGTGGCCATTAGTGTACCAAATGTAATTATTAATGTTCAAAGTGAAAGTGATAGCGATGAATCTAGTTGTGCGGAATAATAACGTATGGTCCTAAAGTTTTTGGAAACATTTTAAATGCTAATAAATGTTTCCAAACTCATTTAATTTGAAAAAGAAATGTTACAACAATTAACGACACTAATAACAAAAAATAATTACTCATTACATTGTGGATAGTGGCCCATTATCCTCAATAAGTCGTAATTTTCTTCGGACTTGTCCAATCTTCCTTTGGTCAAGTTCAGGTTCTATTTCTCTAATCTTTTGGAAAATGCGACGCCGAAATTGATCTTCATTTGTAGCTTCCCATCCTTAATCGCACTTTCCTCGGTAGTGTTGACCAGAATTCTTCTATTGGTCTAGTCTGAGGTACATTAGGAGGATTGTACAACTTAGGTACAAAGTCTATGTTATTTTCATTTAACCACTGTCTGGTAACTCCATCATAATGGCATGAAGCTAAATCAGGCCAAAACATTATATTATCGTTGGCATGATGTGTATTTAAAAAATTAAATAATTCAGTGAGACATCTTTGAATATAACGGTCTGCGTTTAAGGATTCTCCCCGAACATGACCAACATAAAGCTCTGAGATAAATCATGTTTCAAAAATGGCACACCACACTAAAATGTTATCCTCAAAATTCGATTTACCTTTAAATTTAACATTGTCTGGTGTATTTTCTAAGTAGTCGGTGTAAAACCCATCGTTTCCTTTAATATCTGAATGGGATAAGGTAAAATATTTTTCATCATCCATTACAATTAATTTATTATCAAAGTGTATAAGCCTTAATGCGCGACAACAACGCGGTATTCTTTCTAACTCGGCTGCGGTGTATTTTGGTGCCTTTCTTCTCTTTCTAAACACCAAGTTTATGCAATCAATTGTTCTTAATACAGTGGTCTTCGAAATACCAAATCTCCGGGCAAATTTTCTCTAAGAAACTCCAACTTTGTCTTTCGCTACTTCTATCAGTCTTATTTCTCTTATTCCACTCAAAATTCTTAGTCTATCGCTTTTGGGTAAATTAATGCATGGTATACCCTCTTCACAATTCAGTATAGTGTTATAAATGGTTGACTTCCCTACATTTTGCTCTCGGTAGATTGCAATCATATCATGCTTAGGTCCAACTAGATTGTAAATACCTTTACAGATATCTACTTTGTAAGACATTTTGCTACGATCGATTCGCAAAACTAAACTGTCATAATCAAACTTGATTACTTGTGACATTTTAGTTTCCATGGCAACTTGATTAAACAGCATTTGATATAAAAACGAATCATTTAACATTTTTCCAAAAACTTTAGGACCATACGTTATTTACTTGTTACATTACGATTCATGAAAAAATTAACTGATGTTAACGTCGTTAATTTTCTAACGCAATGAGCAAGTCAGTACTGTTACGGGTAACTTAAGTTATTTGTTTCGCGAATCATACTGTATATAAATATACTATAAAATTATAACTACATTTGTAAAGCACAACTAATTATATGTAGACTTAAAAATATAATGAATAGTACAATTTAATGATAATGAATCAATAATGTTAATTTTCTACGGGGCACTGAATCTGTATTATCTGATGCCGGCTCTGAACTCTGTTCTCTTTCCTTTACCCGTCATACAATTTCGTTCGCACAATGGAGCGCAATAAACACCCTTCGTAGGTAGATTTTCAATTTCAAGTAAAAACACTATAACAATTTTTGACCTTTTTTAAGTACATATTAGGGGATTTTTGTCATTTTCAAGAATTAGTAAAAAGTGTTCAATTAAATATTTAAGTATTAAAATTTTCATAAATTCTCATTTTCGCTATTTTCGTGTAAACATAAGTACATAATTATAGTAATAATAGTAATAATTATTATTATACATACGGTATTATTTTATAATTGACATTTTTACGTTTCGGCGGATCTTGATCAGTTTAGGACTAGGTAAGAATTGTTCATTTGTCTGTTACCTACATTCTCATATTTGTTACAAATAATTTAGATTTCTAAGCTCTAGAAGCATAATAATAATTTAAAAATGTACGAATTGCTTGTGTCTTTAAGAGTTTACAAGAGTTTGCAAATTTTTACTAACTCTGAGAGTGTGTGTGAAGCTGGCGTCGCACTTCGCGGAAACTCAAGATCCATTAAGAGTTGTCGCTTCCTTTTGAAGAGTTCTAGAGTTCCTTATAGTTTAAATTATATAAAATTTTAATTTAAAAAAAGTGAGACGCTAACTTCACGCAGCGTCTCACTTTCAAAGAAACGAGTTCTTAGACACATAACTTATAGGATTTTGCAATAGGAAGAGTTCTATAACAGTTTTGTAAAGAGTTCTGCAATAACAATTCAAAACAAAGCAATTTTAATAACAAAAAGTGATGACGCGCCATAGTAAGAGGACTGGGAATGAGGAGTTCTGGCGAACCTAAATGCGTTTTCTTATAGTATTTAATGTAAACAATTATAGTCTGAAGAGTTCCGGGTGGTGGCATTACCGTGGAATGTTTAAATAAATAAATTCAGTCGAAAAACAATTTTGCAAGATGGAAACGTATGAGACGCTGTCTGATAACGAGGACTTCTGACAAACCTATTTGCGTTTTCTTGTAGTATTTAACATAAACAATGATAATCCGAAGAGTTCCGTGCGGTGACATTACTGTGGAATGTTTAAATATAGAAACTCCGTCGAAAAACAATTTTGCAAGATGGAAACGTATGAGACGCTGTCTGATAACGAGGAGTTCTGGCAAACTTAAATGCGTTTTCTTGTAGTATTTAACATAAACAATTATAATCCAAAGAGTTCCGGGCGGTCACATTACTGTGGAATGTTTAAATAAATAATTTCCGTCGAAAAACAATTTAGCATGATGGAAAGGTATGAGACGCTGTCTGATAACGAGGAGTTCTGGCAAACTTAAATGCGTTTTCTTGTAGTATTTAACATAAACAATTATAATCTGAAGAGTTCCGGGCGGTGACATTACTGTGGATTGTTTAAATAAATAAACTCCGTCGAAAAATAATTTTGCATGATGGAAACGTATGAGACGCTGTCTGATAACGAGGAGTTCTGACAAACCTAGTTGCGTTTTCTTGTAGTATTTAACATAAACAATGATAATCCGTAGAGTTCCGGGCGGTGACATTACTGTGGAATGTTTAAATAAATAAATTCCGTCGAAAAACAATTTCTATTGCAGAACTCTTTACAAAACTGTTATAGAACTCTTCCTATTGCAAAATCCTATAAGATATGTGTCTAAGAACTCGTTTCTTTGAAAGTGAGACGCTGCGTGAAGTTAGCGTCTCACTTTTTTTATATTAAAAATTCCGGCCTAAACGGCCGGAACTCTTAAATTAAACTATAAGGAACTCTAGAACTCTTCCAAAGGAAGCGAGAACTCTTAATAGATCTTGAGTTTCCGCGAAGTGCGACGCCAGCTTCACACACACACACTCTCAGAATGTTCGATCAAAGGTTTTGAGGACATTTAATTTTTATGAACAGTGTTTATAAGTTAAGTATATTTTCAACTTTCAACGAAGTATTCTGAAATGTGAAAAAAAGGTCAAAGTTTTTTAATTGATGCTATAATAGCTATTTGTATTACATGGGAGCAAAGTGCATCATTTCCTCCCGCGGATATTTGTACAAAACAAGGGTGGCCCAACATTAATATATTCGTATTTTATAATGACAAAGCAAATAACTTAAAAAAAATCAAATCGGACGCATTCAGTATCAGATTTTTTTGTATCTTTATAGTATTTGATATCTGTTACAGTTTCCGCACAAAATAATAAAATATGAGTGACTGCCCTACACTCGTTTAGAAACAAATGTAATCTAGTTACCGGGTTGATGATGGTTTATTCACAATAATGAATATAAAGTACACTTACGCCGATAAAACAGATATGTTGCTGGTTTTACGATTTTAGGACCCCTAATAACGAGGAAAATTTTTTGGAAACTATAGCAATTGCTTCATTCATACGATATCTAAATAGTGCAAGAGCTTTTACCAGCTGATTATGACCTATGTTTTGCGTTTTGCCGATTTATTCAGGAAAGATGAACTGAACATATACTTTTTAGCCAGAAAATTCGGTTCACTGATGATTTGTTTCCAAACGAGTGTAGCGCAGTCACTCATCTTTTATTTTTTTGTGTCGAAGCTGTAACAGATATCAAAAACTATAAAGATACAAAAATACTTAATAATGAATGCCTGCGTCCGATTTATTTTCTTTAATTTATTTGCTATTGTCATAAATAAATATGAATGTTGGACCTCATTTGTTTTATACACAAGCGGTCTACTGATAATAATAATATTTTGTCAAAATATGAGTGATGCCCGTATAAAGTGTCATACCAAACAACATCCAAATCAATATAAACGTTCTCTTTTTATAAGCATTTTTTTAAATTAACTTTGAAGCTGAATACTGGCTAAACCAAACGCATTTGTATATAGATAAATTTTATTAAATCGTCTTCTTTTGATCCCAGTAATCTGTGGTTAAGCCATGTCCACGTAATTTGGAGACACCCTGTATAATTGTTCTATTCTAAGTATTATTTACGAGAGGCAAAGTTGATTGCCTCCCGTGGGGGGAAAAGTAGAACCACTTCTACCGTCGCATAAGGGACGAAAGTGTGTACTTTCTATGAAGGGAGTAGAAAAAATAAGTTTCTAAAATATCCAAATATGTACAAAAAATGAGTTTTTGGGATATTTTGAAATTGTAATAAATCACGAACTTTGGAAAGCTATAATAGATCAGAATAGATCAAAATAGGATTTATCTAAATTTTGTATTAATGCTTTATTTTACGAAATATTTCAATTTTTCAGTTCTCACAACTCAAATGTATCGGTTTTTAACATAGCATGAATTCATTTTACATGTACCAGATTTTGTTGTGGAAACTTTTTCGTATTATTTTTTTTTAATATATTATGTAGACTCGTATGTCCAATACATTTATGTATGTTATTCGTTGCGGATGGTACTAATATTATACACGAATTCATTTTAGCGGTACCAGAAGTTTATGTATAAATTTGTGTTTGTCAAATTATTATGCGCTGCTGATGGTAGTAAATGCGTGCTCTGTGGGGCCGAGTGCAGTGACATGAAATAATCGGCACTGATGGTGAGCGATGATACACGTCGCGTCCGGTTCATTCCGAGCGATTTTCCCGATTTGCCGGATAGGGTTTCGAATATTGCACAAAGCATTTCCGCTCGACCCGGCGCCCCCACGAAAATTTGGGAGCGATTTGTGCTCCCTCACTTGATGCATATGTCAATGTAATCACTATTATACATTTTTTTCTGTACCAGTGTGTTACATTATGTGAGATTTTTTACGTACATTAATTTTAGACTTAGGACTCTATTTATCTGCTAATTTTTGAAATAAAACCATTCATTGGGATGTTTAAACGAAATTAGATTTTTATTAAAGCAGTCAAAATTGCTGAACATTTAATATAAGTTAAACAGTTGTATTTTTTGTTACTGTATGTTCTTGGTGGATGATAAGCATTTCCGGATCAAAACAGGTTTTAAGGCTTAAATTTTATCATAAATCTACGTTCTGCCAAATAGTCGCTGTCAGAAAAAGGAGTTTCTAAAACAAATGAAAATTGAAAATGTTATGAACTATCGTCGAAGGGACTAAGAAACTGAAAAGAAAAACATAATTATAGTTAGTTTACTTATTGCACAGCCGTTGCACTAATTTTGTATTTTATGCCAGGAAATAAGCGAACAAATTAATTATACATCGAACTTATAGTGTCTGCAAAAAAGTTACTCTTATCGACGTTTATCAACGACATGCCTCTGACGTCGGGTAATAAATTCAGGAATCACGTGACGATCGCCGCGGCGATTCCCCCAGGAGCAGAGTGATCCCGTAAATCCCTCTCCTGGTATTAACCCACACCCAGTCGACCGGAAAGACTGGAATGTTTCTCACACCTGGACCGTACTAATAAAACCTAATTTTTGCGCCGAAAGCGTTCAATAATGTATGGGCAGAAGCCGTCCAAACCCAAAATTAAAATGCTGCAGATATCCGAAAGGATTCGGCACTTGGCGACATGAAGTGATTAAATCGATCGGCGCCGACGAGACAGAGAAAGGTCCGCGAATGAAAGAGATGGTGGATGCGAGTGGAATGGGCTGTCTGAATCTGCAGGTGCTTCAAGTTGGCGGAAGCTGGAAGCTATAGCGATCAAATTAGGCTTATTTTTATAGTTAGTGCTATTTACTGCCGTTAATACGAAGATCAGCGGGCGTCTCTATAATAAATTACAGCGTTTTCCGGTAATTTCACCTTCAGATAACGTTATTCTTGTCTTAGGAGCTTACAAAAATAGGTTTGACTAAATTAAACTAATCGTCAGGTGCGCTACTGCAATAAAACAATCAATGTCTTAACACATCAAAAAGTTGAAACGTTTTAAAATTCTTAATATTTTTGGTGGTACGTATATACCAAAAATTATTTATATAATAATACACATATTTATGCATTTTCCTGCTTCCCCGATTGTTATTTTAGAGAAAAATTACACGAGTAAACAAAGGTTTAGCAACCAGAAACCTACTGGTTTCTCTAGATATGATCCCCAAAATAGATCACGAACTTTACAGATACTAAGTATTACCAGGGGTAATATAACAAGTGGTGTTCTCATTATCGATAATGATTTTATAAATACAACGAATTTCAACTCCAATGACGAAAATGCCCCAAGCCCGAAGGGCGAGGTGCATTTTCAAAGATTGGGGTTGAAATAAGTTGTAGTTTTAAAACCATTATCGATTTTTGAGAACACCACGAATTATATTTAGGAAGGGAATATAATGAATTGATTGAGTCATCTAGTAAAGGAGAATAAACAAGAAGCTAAATATACAGTTCAAATACCTATATTTATTTAGATCACTTCATCTTTCAAACAGCAAACCACATTTATTACCACATTTTACTATTTTAGTTGTACTTGAGACACACTGGCATTTCGGGTTATGTTTTTATCAGCGGCCGACTAGATTGTGGGCGCAACCGATAAATAACACCATCGCAACGATCGTTGCTGCGATTTGTGCTTAACCAAAAATTGTGACAGCGATCGACATTTGTTCGTGGTATTATCCTGAAAATACAACCGTTGTATTATCAGCATTGTCAGTTATTAATACATGCGTAACTATAGAAACCACATTGTTATGACGTCACTGTTTTACGTATGGGTTATATTCCCGTCATAATACAGCTTTAAACATTTTTTTTTTTCGGTAATTGTGTAATGACAAGCCATTTGGAACACACATTGATTAATGAAACTTCAAAACTGATAGTGATATTCAAGTTTCAGTTGTTCACTGTCATCGCTATGGATAATATGTTTACATGTATTTATCACCATTTCATTTTCACATGTTCACATTTTAAATCGTCTATTTGAAGCAAAAGTTTCGGAAATTATTTATTTCTTCAAAAACTACTAAAAATAAGTGCTCTATAAATAAATCACATTTTAAATCGTGTATTTGAAGCAAAAAATTCGAAAATTATTTTTTTCCTCAAAAACTACTAAAGATAAGTGCTCTATAAGTTTAATAAAATCCTTTTAGAATTGAACTAGCAATCTAAATATGTAAAAACATACAGTGTGTTCCGTTTAAAATAACAAAGTTGATAGCCACTTTCGGAAGAAGCGGAAGTGATAGAAATATGTACGTATTTTGGTTTGGGAGACCATGACTAATTGAGGAACCATGTTTGTGTGAATTTTTTCTAAATTTTATTTCATCGGGAACCCCACAAACTTTTAACCAACGACCATTTTTTAAATGTAATTTTCTTCAAATTTCTTACATTTTTGATCTAAAATCTAAAATTATAGATACCTATTAATTATAAGAAAACATGTTTTTATGAAGTTTCTCAAATACTGTGGTATTTTAAAAATGTTTTAATATAATAAATTAAAAATAATCTCGTACTGATTTAGAATTTTAGTGTATACATTTTAGAATAGTTCGCATTTTTATGAATGTCCAATTGCTCATGAATCAACTCAATAATTTTTCGTAAAATTTATGTGGAATATTGAAACTCTTTGATATGCGATATGTATTACAGAGCAGCGTAATTATTGCAATAGGTTGGAATATTTCCATTAATTATAAATTTTTAGTAAAGAGAAATTTTGTATGTCGGCATTTATAGAAGAACCTGACAAGCTTTCGATAATAAATTAGAATTTGCAGAACGTCAATGACTGAGTGATTGCTAAAATTTTTCAATTATAAAAATTTTCGTGCGATTAATATACAATAAAATATTTCTAAAATCTAATATTCGGAAAGGTTAGCAAAATTTTGCGGAACTAGTATGATACTTTTATGGAAGAAATATACAGGGTGGTGTGTCAGGAAACGAACCATAGTCTTCTCTGATTATTTTAGAGAAAAACTGCAATGAACTCTTTTGTAAAGCAAATAATACTGTGTCAATGTATGCTATTACTTTTTAATTTTTTAAAACATCACTGACACATGTGAAAAGCATTTTCTTTTCTTTTCATTTTCAATTCACCTATGATTTTTTTAAGAGTGTAACTCTCGTTTCGTCGATTTTTTTAGGTTATGAATAATGAGAAATACAAAATAATAACATAAATTGACGCAGTATTTTTTGCTCTACAAAAGAGTTCATTATACTATTTCTCTAAAGTAAAAAAGTCTAAAGACAACAATTTAAGATTTAAATTTTTCCATGTAAATCCCTATGGTGCATGGTCCGACGTACCACCCGGTATAACGATTTGTTTTGATTTAACTTGAATTCAAAAGTTATTCAGACTGGCTAGTTTTGAAATGAACAAATATTATAATATACTTAGATATTCTATATTTTTTTTAGGAAACCGTAAAGGCAATACTAGAAAAAAAAAGAAAAGGAAATAATACTAGGCGGCGCAAAGTAGGGGATACATTTTGAAAACTTGTTTGTTTTGAATCTAATGTATATTTGGATTCAGTAGTTAGCAGTGACGATTTCTAACACATAATGCTAACATTTTTAGAATTTTGGAATCCCTAGAGGCAATCATATAATCAGTTGGGCTGTAAGTTAGCGAATATATTTTAAAATGGTGTATTTTTTTACAGAGATGTGCGCCGATTTTAGGATAAATATCAGTAAAAATTAATATATTTATATATATATATATATATATATATATATATATATATATATATATATATATGATATGTATCCTAAAATCGGCGGACATCCCTGTAAAAAAATACACGATTTTAAAATATATTCGCTATATATATATATAACGGGTCCGCCAATTAGCGCGCTCGATCTTTGACAGCTGATGGCGGCCATGTTGTTTGTGGTAGAGTTGTCAAACCTAGTTGTTATTATTCAGTGTATTTTCACAAATTACCATGAACCAATTCAGCCGCGAGCAACATGTGCAAATCATTAAAATGTATTAAAAATTTAAAATGGTTATCTCGCGCGGAGGCGACATCAACTGGCCACCGAGATCGTGCGATTTAACCCCACTAGACTATTTCTTGTGGGGTTTTCTTAAATCGCAGGTCTACGCAAACCAACCACAAAACACTGATGACCTCAAAGTCAACATACGCCACGCCATCGATGAAATACAGCCCGATTTGTGCGCCAGAGTCATTGAAAATTGGACTTCTCGTATGCGCGCCACCAAGCGAAGCCGAGGTGGCCATTTGAACGATATTATTTTCCATACATAATGCCTTCGAATACTCTTTCAAACAAAAAATAAATTTCATTTATACCTCTCACACAACTTGCTTTATTTTATTTTAAAGATCGAGCGCGCTTATTGGCGGACCCGTTATATAGCGAATATATTTTAAAATGGTGTATATATATATATATATATATATATATATATATATATATATATATATATATATATATATATATATACACTTACTATAAAAAATATGACATATTTTATTCCTTAATACTTCCAACCTTCCACTAACTAGTCGCACCTCGAATCTCCAGCCTCACATACGTACGGAGGAGCGGAAATGTGCAACTGTCGTAAGTAATTGAGGAGATGTATCGCTCGGTAGGATATTAATTCAATTGCCGCGCGGACCAGTTTAATTTATTCCGTCCGGAGTAATGATAAAATGGGTATTTGGGGCGCAATTGTATTTATTATTTAGGGCAGGCGGAATTAACTTTTTTTTATAATCCCACCCCTCCGCCTCCAATTACCGTGGCTCAACTTAATACTGCCGGAAAACTTTTTATTGCTACGTTATATTTTAAAGCGCACTATTTTACAACGAAATAGAGGGGAGGGCGATTACAGCGGCGGAATATTAAGAGTTTGAAATTCTTAATTTAAAGCAAGCATACTTCCCGGTACTGCTTTTTGCAACTTACTCCACTTAAAACATAATTTACTTTTAACGAGTAATTTAATTACGGCTTCAAAAGTCCTGTTCAAAACTTTCCACATAATTAAAAAAATACGTTGACTTATTAGTGCCAGCAAAAATATTTAGCATACAACCATATTTTTGGTTTATAAAAGATTTTGTGGGAAGAATAATTTCGAATTCATTATTACATTCAACATACCTAATCCGCGTACAAATACTTATTATAACAAAATTAATGAACGCATATTATTGCTAATATTGTCTTCCTTTATATTATATATCACAATATCTTCGAAGCCAAGGCAGCGAATATCGGCTAATTATATCGTTATATATCGACTCCTTATCTAGTTTTGAAACTTTTAACCTTCTTCTTGAAGTGCCGTGCCGAATGTTAAGCGTTGGCAATACCTTGCCTGTCGACATTTCTCTAGAATCTCCCCCACTTTCAACCTAGTGGCGCCCTTATTACCTATATTTGATTCGCGACAGTGTAGTAATTATATTTATTTGAGGTATCTGTAGCTTTATGTTTATGAGTATGATATCTATGTTTACTACCAGTTATAAATATTTTATGGTATGTGGTATGTAGTTAGTATGCACTGGTGTGGAATTTCAATTCTCACCCAAATACAAATTGGTCGAGGAAGATTACATTGCATTACATCAATAATTTATTTGGTAAAAGGTTGCGCTTTGTTAGCAACTGGAGACAGTATCATCAATGGGAGTTTCATGTAAATGAAGGTTGCTGGAATGTTTACGTCTACAGTAATATTTATGTATGCCATAAAAATCTATTTTTGTATGTTTTACGAACCCCCGCTGTTCATACTTTAATAAAATTATGGCCGATGTTTCCCCTGTCTTCCTTCCAAACAATGGACGCACTAAATCATCCCTTTCTGGTCAGTGTTTGTGTATTACATAAGACGCTGGGGTTTGACTTGGCGATATCGGATTTGCCGAAATTGGCAAGTCATAATAGTATATTATGAAATTAGTTTATAATTGATAGGATTATGGCATGAGTGAATGGTTGGCGCATGAGCGAAGTGAATGGTTGGCGCATGAGCGAAGTGAATGCGCAAATTTCATGAATGCCATAATCCGGAATTATAAACGAATTTCATGTACTATTGTGTAGTCGACTAGAGCTATATTATAAATTTCTGATAAATAATTGTTTAAAACTAATCCGCGTATAAATAACTAACAAGACTGTGCTGACATAGTTTATCTATGATGATCCGATTGATGCGGTTACTAAGCTGTTGTTGCTGAAGTAACCATTTTTCTCAAATTTTGCCAAAATGAATAGTTGTGATGAAGATTTAATAAGTGATGAAATTTTAAAAAAAGCTACAGAATCTGAGCTGAGTCTGATCCCAAAAAAGTGGAAAGATTTTATAAGAAAGAGTATGACAAGTTTTGGCAAAGGGTAAGGATAAAAAACGCGGAGACAGTTAGGGAAAAGGTTATGCTTGCGTACCTTTTAGATCAGGTAAATTGTTCGAATTTTTATAAGATTTATAATATAATATAATTATAAGATTATATTATTTATCTATTTATTCATCGTACTTTCTTTTATTAGTCAAAGTCTTCTTCGTTATGGTGTATGTTCTCGAAGTTGAAATGCATGCTACGAATAAAAGACAACGTAATATTTGACTGCTTATTTTGTTGTTATGGCTACTCTATGGCACACTTTACGGCACAATGATATAAAGTAGGTGCTTAAGCATGATTTTCTCTATAACAAAGATGCATTTTGGAGCCGATTACAAAACTTATTATTATCTTTTTATGTGTTGCAATGATTACTCATACTCACATTATCGAAAAGTTATTAGAGACTGCTTTGTAAAGGTTATTTAAATATGAGAGCGTAGGTTAATCAGTCTCCAAATTCTATTTACACTTTATTTTAATTACCTGTGAATCTTGAGTATAAATATATGAAAATTTACTAGTTAACTCGTGTTCAACATATCGTTGTGGAATGAGACTGGATGAAGGATATATGCAATAATTTAAAGTGTACGCAGTAACAGTGTCAACATTTTATTTTGGTATAGGACTAAATGTATGCTTAACTGTTCAGTGTTCACGCAAATTTTTCAAATTTAAAATACATTCAAATTATCTCACGTATATTTGTTAAAAATAATTATCAAATGATCTGTGAGTGTTTCTTCAGAAACTCTCACAACAGTACTTAGGCAGCCAAATTAAAGATTTAAGTAAAACGTATATTGTAAAACCAGGTCTTAATTTTGTAATACGTTTCCAGAGACATGTATGGTGTTTTGGAACGTAGATAATGCTAATCTCACACTGAAATTTATAAACATAATAATATTTGAGAAATCATTCACAAAACACTTTTTTTGAGTTATCATCTATTTTAGGAAAAAAAGTCAAGAAATTTTAAATAAATCATATCAAAACTATTATATACGTTACTAGTAATACTAATGATGAATTATGTTTATAAGAAATGCCAACAAATACAAATTTTGCATTCATATTCTCCGTGTTTGGTCAAAACATAGTGAGAAATATTATAAATTGTCTTAAGGCGCCAAAAACTTAAAATGTTGTCAACATATTCTAATATAACTATACATGGTGTTTTAGGAGGGAATGCATATATTTTGAGAAAATCTGAAATGTGATATCGTGTTATCTATACTCTGATTTTTCTAAACTGGCATTCACGTTATTAAAGTAATAATCATAATAATGATTGCACAATTGTACAAGGTTGCCAGCTGTCCTGGGTATTTAAAAATGGCTGCAATCAGCTGTTGCGCCCATACAATCTTGTGCGACCGTGCGCGGTTCGTATCAAATTCGTCGACTTCTCTGCCGTTTTTCGTACAGATATCAATTTTGTGGTTATTGTTTAATATCTACAATTACAAAATATGCATTGTAATAATCGATTAAATGTAACAAGTTAAACGTCAGAGAAGTTTGGTTATACACACATGTATGAGCATGGGTTAGTGAAAAAGATGTGGCATCGTCGCCGAAAAAATATCACGGATGCCAACAAAACATGATTTATTACATTATTGGCAGGCGAAAATTGTGTCCGCGGTTAATACACCGATTGGCTATTTATAACTACCGGTGATCAGTGTTATGTAACAGATGATCCTCAGATTAATTTCGATTCTTAAACTATTGTTATGCATATTCTTGAAAACAATCATGTTGGTACGAAAAAACCTCCTTACACAGCTGTTTGATGACGTGAACGCCAGTTTAGAAAAAATAGAGTATAGCAGTATTTTCAACAAATAACAAATAATCGTAATTGACAGTTGTAAATATTGATTAACGATAGGACACATACTCATATGGATTTTTTTACTCAGAATCATCCACACTGCAACTTCCCAAAATATTTGCACTTCCTCCTGAAACACGCTGTATATTATATACAGCGATGAAATTCAGATGACGCTACAAACTCGTCTACTCTACAGTGACTAAATAGGTACAGTGGCGGCAAGAGTGTTGCTTCTCGTGATTGGTTCACGTAATTCACAGAAATAGATGGCGGCCGGATGTTTATGTTTGAAGCTTGACGTCTTATGATGTCTATTTATCTGTCAAAATTTGAAAGTATTTTATTTTATGTCAGAACTATTTATAAACATTTTTTATTAATTATGCCCCATCATTGGAACGAGTTGATCGTGGCTTTGCCCAACGTCAAATCGCCGAGATCGAAATGTTGGGAGAAAGATTGAGGAGAACGAATGAAAAATTTACTCCAATATTGAATTTCAAGACAACACGAGAAATATTTCATTTCAATTCGAGGATGTATCTTCTATTGAGTATATTACTGATAGACAATAAAACAAGGTAAATAACAAATCGATACAAATATACTTTTGAACACTCACAACAATATACTTAGAACGATCTTAAATAAAGGAAGGCATTATTAATGTATTTTATCTGCATGTTTAGTAGAATTGTAAGTAATGAATAACACGTTTGCGGATAGCGACTGCTACAGCAGTCCTTCACGAATGCGCTGAGGGGACATCGACTGCAATAGCGATCCGTCTAATATGTAATTTATCTGGACTCAGACTCTGACAGCGTTATTTGTACCTCTAAAATGATGGCCTTACTTTGCAGTAGTTAGTATGTACCTACGTGTGTCCTTGCAATCATTCCCATTTTACGACGTGTTCACGAATGTATTAAACAAAATCGTTGAATTATTTTCAAGTATTCTATCGTCCACGAAAAAAACACTTGGAATAATCTACTGTCTACTATAAAACGTTTAAGCAAAGAATAGACGGTTAACAAAATCGTTCACAATAAAAATGAAGCGCGCCACACAGTACCGCCAACCGCCAATTCCATCTGCAATCCAAGTTGTGCAGGTGGTATTGGTACAGCGCTAGCTTAATAGTACTTCAGTTAAGACATGGCGGTTTATGTCCATTGTCACCACTGTATCTATTAAGTCACTGTAGTCTACTCAACTTAACATAGAGATATCGATTCTTTAGGTATATATTCTTTGGTAGAAATCACGAGAGGTGACTAAGGGCTGATCCCACCACCGTCTAATAAAACTTAGTTTCTGTAAACTTGGTTTAATGTAAAAGACAAAATTAATCTCGATTAAAAATCATCCGTTTCACCACGAAGTGTGTTGCCCAAGAAAACCGAGTTTAGTGAATCTTAGATGAACGAAAATTAAACTAGGAAACACTGAAAAAGTTGGATGAAAGTGACGTTACAGTTACACAGTCGGTGACACAGTGACACATGTAATCGCGTTATATAGAAAACAGTGTAACACGTATTCCCCAAAAATGTCTCAACAATAGAGATAGATCCGTCTTTCCTGGCCGCGGAAAAATAATTGTTGTACGAATTATTTAGCATAAGCATAAACTAGTAATAGAGTGCAAAAAAATGGATGGGGCAAGTGTCCGTAAAAAGTTAAGATGAATGGGCAACGATTGCCAATGAGTTCAATTCTCAATCTACTTATATGCCCCGAGACTCGGTAGTGCTGAGGAATTTGTGGGAGAATTAAAAAAAAAGGCAAAAGGCCTTTTAACCCAACAGACCATAGCAACGTTATACGGGTGACAACAGGTATGTGTAACATAAATATCAACGTGCATATTATAGTAACAACAAATACAGTAACTTCTTTGATGCGTATGTAAAATTATTGTATATACGAACATGGTGCTACATAAACTGTCAATTTTTCAGGGGAAGGTCCGTTTAAAACACATAAAGAAGACCCATTGTTCGAGAGCTGGAGAGAAATCCCAGCTAGTGCCCTATTTGCTCGAGGACTTCCATGGCAGATCGTTTTGATAACCGAAATCGGGTTATAAAATCAAGGTCGTCTAAACCATCAAAATGGTCTTCTCGATTACGGATCCATCGAGGTCGGCGAATGACAAATTCGTCGTCTTCTTCCTCGTTGGATGTTTCGGCAAATACCATTTCAAATACTCTTTCCAATGCCATTTTACTCAAAGGAATGTGATACAGAATTCGCATGTACCAGTTTAAACTATTTGACACTTGACACCTATCATTAAACTTCGTTCGGGCGTTTTACTGGCCAAAATGGCCAGTTACGTTTTAAACGCCGAGGTAGCACAATTCTGAGTAAAGTCTTGAATATGAGGTAAAGGGTACCGATCAGGTTCAGTTACTTTGTTCAAAGCACGATAGCCTTCACATGGACGCCATTTTCCACCTTCTTTTGGAATCAAGTGAAGAGGAGAAGCCCAACTGCTCGACGGAGGTCGGATAAATCCTAATTGGAGTAAATAGTTGAATTATTTTTTCGTTATTAGTAATTTATCTGGCGTTATTCGACGTGCTTTTGCAAAAACGGGTGGTCCGCATGTCTTAATGACATGTGGAATATTGTGATTCGGTGAAGTAGTTAGGTTAAAAGGGCGAGTCAAGGTGGGAAATTGAACAACCAGTGTTGTGTAAACAGAGCTTCCCTATGCAGAATACAAATGGGAGTAGGGTCTGTAATATTAACGATAGTGCTCGCAGCTGTTGTTGTGTTAATCGTAGCGTGATCAAGTAACTGTTGATTGCGGGTATCAACTAATAAACCATAATGAGTTAAAATCTGCACCAAGAATTGAATAGTCTACTTTGGCTAATACGAAATGCCACGAGTATTTTCGTGAAGTTGATAATTAAAATTTTAAATGTGCTGTTGCATATGTCGGAAAAGTGACACCGGTCACCGTTATTAGACGCAGGAAAACAGGTGAATGTGTGTCAACCAAATTTAGGCCAACTGCAAAAATGCTAATTTGAGCTCCGGTATCAACAAGAAAACGCGTACCAGTAACAAAATCAAAAACGAAAAATAAACGGCCTAAGTTGGACGCAGGCTTAATGGTTGCCATTAAACCTGCGATGAGGAGTTTTTTTTTCAAAGTGGCAAAGATTCACACACTTTTTAGCAGAGTCTCTAAAATTGTGGTGATACCAACAGACCCTGCCAGAAGGGCCATCGTTCAAAGTTCTACGATGACGCGATGAAGAACGGTTTCTGTGGGAAGATGAATATCTTTCACGAGTTGAAGTTTGAAAGAATCGCAATTGAGCAACTTGATGTGACAAATTAGTAATTTGTTTTTGCATGGTTGTAAAAATATTTTCAAAATGTGTAAGATCAAATTTAAGATTTTAAGATTTAAAGTAGAGTAGGAAGCGGAACTTTAGTAGTCGTAAAAGAAGACTAGGCGCAAATTTGTGGATTAGTCGAAATTTCTAAAATTGGATCTGCCATAGTGGCTAGATCTTTAAGTGAAGATGTTCGCGAGAAAACCAAAATACGTTGAACGTAAGTAGGCAATCGCTGTAGAAAGATTTGTTTAAGTAATCCTCATCAATAGGTGTTGGACCCAGCAGCTGTATTAATTTACGAAGGAGTTGTGTAGGGGTGCTGTCACCTAATATTTCGTTAGAAAGGAGTTGTTGTAAACGACGTTTCTCCGATGATAACGAGGTACGCTTAATAATTTCAGATTTGAGGTATTCGTAAGGTTTAGAAGATGGAGGATTGCCCAACAAGTCACGTACTTCAGCAGCAATATAGGCTGGCAAAGATGCCACCACCTTATAAAATTTACTCAAGGAAGACGTTACTCGGTTGTTTTTAAATTCTGCCTCTATCTGTAAAAACCAGATGGAGGTGTCGGTTCTGCTAAATGGTGGCAGCGTACATTTAGAAAAATTGGCGCAAGAATCCGAAACTAAACTGGAAGTTAAGCGGTTCGTAGAGGAAGTTTGACCTAAATTAACTGTCAATTCTGACGGAGGGACGTCAGTGTTTTCCATTTTTAGGGTACCTTGAATTTAACGGTAATATAATCAATTTACTTATTTTGAACCTTTTGCGAAACACTACACTTCCTAAATATGAACACTAAATGTCTCATACATCTGCTGTACGTTTCAAATGAATCCCATCGAAACGAATCTCCATTTATTCAATATTTTAGTTATTTTGTCACTGTCAAAGTTACATAGATAATCTAATGTGTACCTTGGAAACCCCATAGAAAGAATCCAAAATATAGAGCGCCCATTACTGTCAATTTTTTTGTAAAGTAGCCTCTGTGCTCTTGGAAATTATCCAAATGCCAATGCTATGGCACGGTACTGCTGACGTATGAAATTTTGAATATTTATATACACATGGTACCTATTTACTAAAAGGAAGACAGAAATAAATGCACGAACTATCGAGGGATAACGCTAACGAACACGTTGATGAAAATATTTGAGTGCATTATTGACCAAAAAAATCGGGAAAATCGTAGAACCAAGACTAAAGAAAACGCAAAACGGGTTAAGAAAAGGACGAAGCATACAAGACCTTATCTTTTCAATACAACAGATAATAGAGAAAACTAGAGTACAGAAAAAAAGGTATGTTTGGGATTCATCGATTTAGAGAAAGCTTTCGACAGTGTTATAAGAGAAAAAATATCGGAAATTCTAGGGAATAAATGAGTAAACGACAAGACAATAAAAGTAATAAAGCAAATATATGAAACAAATACAAACACGGTGATATACCGGAACCAACGCTTACCGCCATTCAAAACGTATGCAGGATTAAGACAGGGAGGAGGCCTGAGTCCATTACTGTTTATAACCTAAATGGACGAAGTAATAAAAGAGTGCACCAAAAAGACAGAGAAACAAGTAGTCGGACATAGAAACATGGCATCATCAGAAGAATCTGTTGCAGATGATATGGTATTAATAACAGAAAGAGAGGTAGACCTACACGAAAGCCTATGTATATGGAGCGAAACTCTAAATGACTATGGAATGAGGATAAACAAAGACAAAACAATAGTACTGTTGATAGGGGAACAAACAACGATAGATATAACGATCGATGACGTAAAAATCGAACAAGTAGAAGCTTACAAATATCTAGGAGTAGAAATTGAAAGGGAATGTAAACAGCAAAAGAAAATAAACAGTAGAATTACTGATAAGTAAGAAGGAAGTGTCAATAAAAACTAAAATTGACGTATTTAAAGCTATATACAGAGCTATACTAACGTTCGGTTGTGAAACATGTGTCCTATCAAGAAATGAGGAAAGCAAACTACAGGTAATGGAAAATATAACTTTTTGATATAAAATAGGGGGCATTCCATTTGAAAAAAAGGGTTATACCGCTATGAAATATGCATAGTTTGGCATTTTCTACTGAGATTATTGCTAAAACGTATTCTTACCTTCAAAACACGAGGTCGCTTCGATTTTTTAAAGTTGAGTTTGCTTATGCATTATAATTGGAGAAAAAAAAATTATAAATTGGCAACACTGTAACATAATCCAAAACTAAGTAAACAAAAATGTAGAGGTTGAAAGATGTCATCAGAAAACTTAAATAAATACAGGATGTTATTTAAAAAAAAATGTTTGTTTTTATTATTTCGAAAAATTGGGACACCCTGTATGTTTAAAAATAATTTTACAGCTTAAAGATTTTTAAATCAATAACTTTTTGTACGAAACATTTCTTTCTAGCTCGCAAGGGAAAGGCGTTAGGAAAGCCCGACGCACTGTTGACGAAACCCAGAACCATGTATATATGTAGTGTGGAAATTAAGTAGCGGATAAATTCGGTAACTCCGTTAATGTATATGAGAGAGAAAATATCTAGAAGGGAGATTGAGATATAAATTACTACGCACATGAAAATATTTTTTTCAGATTTAAAAAACAAAATTTTAAAAGTTATGACGTCATTAATGTTTTTTTAAATGACAACCTACATTTTTTATTTTTTATTTCGGTAGAGCTTTTTAATCTAATTTCAACCATACAACTGTAACGGGCCGGTTTTGCCTCTGACGGAAACTGTCTTGATTTTTAATTTCGCACACGGATCGCCAACGTAGGCAACCGTTACGCACACGTTTTTTAAACGTGACGTGTTTCCGATATGCGTGTGATTTTTAAATCGTCGGCGAGGCGCTGCCATGAGGTAGAAGCTAGTCAACTCCCCTGGAGTGCAGAAGTGTCACGAGGTCACAGTTTTTCTTTGGGCTATCGCCAACCGGTTTCCGGGATTTAAAACGTGTCCTCCATTAACCGCCCTATGAGGGATTGACGACACCAGGCACAAGGCAAGGGCGGGTACTGTACTACTCAAGTCTACACGCTCGAAACATCAGAGTAAGTGATTAAACCCGACATCTTTTTTTTGTAAAGACACGTGTCCGGCCATTGTTAATAAGGCCATGTGCTTTACAGGCATTTTTTGGGTAAGGGCTGAAGTAACCCAGCCAGCCATATTCTTGGCTAGGGGCAACGACCATCCTGCCAGAGTTGTTCTGAGGACTGAAATTTAGCGACGGCGTCCCCGACGATTGCCGGCCGCAGCACGTCCTAAGAGCCGAGCCCAGAATCGCCAGTGGAGTCGCCACGAGGAACACAGGCCAGATATATATATTTTTTTGTTCTCATTTATTGTTTTAATTTCCTTTGATATATCGTTTTTTTCTTTTGTGTAAATTTGCGTTACGTGTATCGTGCCGTACGTGTTTTGCGTTTTTGTAAGGAAAAGGTGGCTCCGACAGCCCTTCACATCACGCGAGAGCGCTGCCCGGGATTCGGCCGAGTCTCAGTGGACGCGCCGTGATAGAGTTGCGGGCGGAGGTATTTTATTTCGGGAAGCGTAGGCACGGTGTCCTGTCTTTTGTGTGAATAAACGCAGATATTTTACACCACATAATTCACTCCTGTTATTTTTTTGTTCCCCCCACGTTTTCTCAATCGGGCATTCTTTTCACTTTAACTTCCTATTCTCATTGCGAGATTTAAATCTGGTGGTGTGAGCGCCAGATGGTCAGCCGTTGCAACAGTTCGCAATTTCTGAACTTCGCTGACTGTCTGCCGTCAACCCACGCAGATAGAGTGGAGCCCCCCTTTGTGACGAAGTAGTGGCGAGGTTAAAATTACGTGGAGCCTTTTTTTAACCCTTGCACTCTCCGACACCGAGAGCCTGGCCCTCGCCGCTGCTTCGAAGGGACCCTCTACTCGCTCGGCGGCCTAACGCGCTGATAGCCCTTCAGGCAGGTCACACAACATTCTGAATAGGTTACAAAAGAAATAAATCAAGAAAAACGGCCTTAAAGTTAAAAACAAAAAAGAATAATGAAATTCAGACTAAATCCTAGATATCGGGGTTTAAAACAAACAAAAATATATTAAGGCTTCGACCATTACTGTAAATGTTCAAACTGATGACCCTGCACCATCTGTCAATACCCAAACGGTAATAAAATTATGCCGAATTCCTTCTTTGAGGTCCTCTACACCATGTTTTTCAAGTGCCCCCATAGAAAAAGTCTAATGGCGTTAGATCAGGGGACCTAGCCGGCCATTCCAGGGGTCCACTTCTTTCTATCCATCTTTACTTTATTTACTTTGAGGCCTCTTTTTTTTAAAAAATTCTAATGTAATTTCTATGTAAAATGTTATATGGTTGAAAATAGATTAAAAAGCTCTACCGAAATAAAAAATAAAAAATATAAGTTGTTATTTATAACTTTAAAAAATTTGTTTTTTTTAATCTGAAAAAAATTTTTTCAATGCGCAGTAACTTATATTGCTATCTTTCTTTTAGATTTTTTCTCTCTCATACACATTAACGGAGTTACCGAATTTATCTGCTACTTACAAAGCATGTACAATATCTGACATTTACACAGGAAGCCTCTGAACTAATTAACAGCGTAAACATAGGTACATAAAAAATTGAACTATACATTCCAAAGCGATGAATCACAACAAACCTCTCATGATTTCTAATATACGTAAAATCTATGTGTATAATTATAATTGGCAGAATCCAAATGCGCCTATTTTAAGTTATTTCAGGAAAGTTTAAGTTATTTCCAAGAAACACGTAATGTGCAAGCGTAGCTCGAAATCGTATGATTTATTAAATTATAAATTGGACCGTTTCATACACAAATTGCTGCATTGTCAGCGATTTATGTTCTATTTTTTCCAAAGATAAAGGGGACAATATTTCGAGCAATAAATAGGATCGTGTCACACGGGCTTTAGGGTTGTCCTTACTTCTCGCGCATAGTATACTATAATTTATCATTTTGTAATACGAAAGCAAAAATCTAAGTTAATTTCATCACAAATAATGAAAAACATGAAACATTCCATTCCGATTTAAATTCTGTACTCTTACGTTCAATTTATAATTCAAAATTCAAAAATTTTGGTTGATCAATCAGAAATATAACCAATTTGAAAATTCGCAAACTCTTCAAAATATTGTTTCGCCATCTTTAAGTAGTCATCGAAGAATAAATTTAAATATACTTATTATTTCATTGACTTGTTAGATTTTGACATACACAAAATATTAAATTCTAACCAATTCGTCGTATTTATCCCATTTTAAAAGCAATAAGAAAAGAGCCATCATGCCTATATCGGGTTCGACTCCGCGAAACGGTAATGCAATGAGCTGGAAAATTAATATCTTGACTATAAACAAAACAAATCAAAATCTCAAATTCAAAACAAATCGCTGTTATTATCAACTAGATTTGCGAGCTTCTCATGTGGATGATCGCCCTGAAGAAGTTTGCCAGCATTGAAAGTTTAATTGGATTATGAAATTTTTAGCATCATTCAGCAGCAACGTGAACTAGTTTCGCGTTTCGCGTTTCGCGTTGTGGACTGTTGTACACAGTCCAGATAACATATATTATTTTTCGTAATTTTAGCTGCTAACTACAGAAACTCCGAAAAGTTTTCCACAACTAATTTACACGTGCATATTTATCCACGTTCAAAACTAACACCATTAAATTGGAGTTCATAAAGTAATTTAATCACGACATTCATTTCCGTTTTACCTACTCGTGAATAAGAAAACTGAGATAATTATATTTATATTTATATTTATAGGGTATTGTATAATACAATTTGTAATATTAAGTAAACTCATAATTATAAAAATAACAAATCCATAAAATCACACTTCTGAGTTTTGTTTGTGTTATATAAAAAAAAAGTTTAATATTTTTATTATTGTTGTTATTAGAATCATAGTTTAACGAATAATAGTACTGTAAATATCGAAAGTTGTATAAAAAATTATTCATGTATGCACTATCATAACTATGTATTAAAAAAAAAATCGTCTGCACTTTATCAAACTTGATATGATCTGTGTCACCAACATTTATTATTACATAACATGTATCATGCCTATTTGGTGCAGTAGGTCATTCATGCTTGCAGAGCGTGGCATATATCATGTAAAATTTATCACTGAAGACCTTGTGTAAAGTAATTACACTGAAATGTGAGTTCCAGCTTTGTCTGGGGTTTACCTACCTATTGACAATGCAGTTTCGTAGTACGGGTCACTGCATAATAATTACTAAAACTCATGTTTCATTGGTGCGATCCATGTAATAGGACCTTGTCCGATTTATATTTATAGAATAATACACGTACCTGCATGTGCGATTGTGTATCAGTTTCCAAAACTAGTTGCATTAATTGCATTTAATAAAATGTAATGATGATTCGGTTAGTTCAAGGTGAACTTGATTCACCGATTTTTAACTTATAAACCCATTAAAAAACCGCCGTCGCCGATTTGCAAAAGTTTTAAAGTTTTCGTAGGTTAAATATTTGAGATCTCGAGACAGAGGCGGTTTCATGGATCATTCAGATAATTAATTATAAGTGTGGGTCTTTTAAAAAAGATGTATTATTCAGGGGCTTTAAATATTCTGCGAAACATCAATATTTGGTAGTTTTGGATTTAATGCGTAGTTTGAAGTGACCCTCGTGATAAAATAAATCTCTGCTTTTGTTAGCCAATATTATGAAATATTGGATTGTATGGATGGAATTTGTTCTATTAAAATTTATGAAACTATTGAATTTCTAAAATTATTGGGCAAAGTTGTAACATTTTACTTAGTGAATGAGTTGGTTAATAAAAGAGCTTGCATTATTAATTGCTAATTTTCTGCTCTCCACTCTTCGTTCATGGTATATTTTAAACTAATTTACAGTATTGATCTATTTTTTTTAATCCGAACTTGTGGTATACGGTCCTGGGCTCCTAAATGTTTTGCATGACTCAAATTCCCAGTAATAGAATCCGGCACTCTCAAAAGGTATTGTTGACTTCTGCACTTGAGTTTACTCTTCGAGCTTGACAATCAAAGCTGTAGAATCCTTAAATCTCGAATTTTACAGTTGACTATGAAATCGAAACTTTACCCCAATTCTATGGATCGTCGACCCTCGATTGAGTGTTCCAACTAAATTTTGCAGTCAAAGTTTACTATGAAATTCTATTCCTGATTTCTGCACATCATTTCACAATCCATTGGTCGCTATCTCGCTTTTGAATCCTACTATTGTCTTTGCAAATCAAAGTTGACTATCAAAGCAATATAAAACTCAAGATTTTTAAAATCTATTCCTGACTTTTCCAACCAAAAGTGCTAATTAAAGCTATAAAATAATTGTTTATCATAGTTGTTTCTTGGATTCTGCCTTTCTGCCTTTGCACTCCGGCTTTAAAACCCTTCACCGAATTTTGAAAATCAAAGTTATCAATCGTGGATTCTAAAATTGTGCTCCTGAATCCAAACTCGGCCTCTTGTTCTGAAATTCGACCACTGTGTTCTGTGTCCTCCTGCGTTAACAATTACAGGTGTAGTTTGAATTTATTTCATTTCGAATTTAGTTCCTAGTGATTTTATAAAGCTAATACACTCAGAAAGAACATTTTCGTTTCTTCAAAACGTATACATTTTCGAAACTTAACAAAATTCAATAGTATACTATCTAATAGGGCAACCAAACATATGCTATAATGAACTATTTTAAGCACTTAAAAAATGTCCTATCGAAATATGCTCTTCAAAATGAAAACTATGCTCTTAAAAATGGAATATGTGCTATAACAAAATGAAGAATATGCTCCTAATTCTCGGAGACAGAGTCAGACAATGAAATTAAATGAACAAAGCATCTTTCTAAACAACCGAAATAAACTAATTATGAAAAAATCTATGAATTAATTATTTTTAAATATTCAAAGAATATACAACCAATAAAATTATGGGTGAGATTTAACGGTGCGTAGAACGGGAAATCGCCTGACTATACGACGGGTAATCCCCGGATGGTAGTAAAACGTTGAATTGCCTAACGAAAGATTTTGGAACCGATGGCGCGAAAATATTAGAATATAGAACAAAATATATAATAAAATAGGACACTATGCTCAAAAATTGCTATTTCTTCTGAAATATATGTTGAAATATGCAGCAATATACAGAAATGTATTATAAAATATGCAAAAATACACTTTTATCTAAAATATGCAAACATATGCCCCAACAAATAGCGTGTAATAATAATTTATCAAGGGATTTGGTAGCCCTGCAAATGACTATAGCTAAAATTTGTTGCATGACTATTACTGCAATTTCTATTATTGATAATTTTTGCGAAATACTACTGAAATTGGTAGTTTCTATAAGACATGCACAGTGTTGTGTGGAAACGAATAGAGAGCAAGTGAACATTTATTGCGATTCAATTTTGTAAAATTATACGGTTATGCTAGTTGCCTTTTAGGTCCTCTAACTTATTATTTTGGATTTTCGGGCATGTATTAATAAAAACTCTTAATTAGACTTATGATAATTATGCATTGTAAAATTCTAAAATATACATGCAAGTATGCACTAAAAAAGTTGAAAAAATGCTCTCAAATTTGTACTAAAATACTTTTTCTCAATCCAACCCTACGAAAGGGTGAGATGGCATCCTATAATAGTAAAATGCTTTTATCGGTTTGGAAGTGATCTAATTCCTAACAATAGTATATTGTTTTATTAGGAGTAGAAGTGACACTTTTTGTGGCGAGTCTGTAGGTATTGGCTGCCGAGCGGAGCGAGGCAGGCAACTACAGACGAGCCACAAAAAGTTACTTCTACTCCGAATAAAACATGTAATTTTTTCTTCAAACGTCGAAAATAGTTAAAAAGATAATGGAATTAATATTTTTAATTGTCCGAATACGTATAGTTTTAATTCCCAAAGAAGCATGCTATGCAGAGCGTTGCTATGGTTTTGTTTAATTCATTATTTGACATTAAAGAGTATAAAATGGACGAAGACATGTTTCAATGTACACCGCCAGATATTTTAGAATCGGCAAGGGCTGCAACAGAGAAATTATTGCCCACTAAGTCCAGTACCATCTATGAAGTGGCCTACAAAAAAATTATTAAGTGGTGCGCCGAGAAAAATGTAAGCAATTATAGTGAAAATGTTTTACTCGCATATTTTTCGGAAATGGCTAAGAAGAAAGTAAAAAGTTCCACTATGTGGTCTCAGTATTCCATGGTAAAATCGTTATTAAATATTAGAAATGGTGTAGATATTACCAAATATTTAAAACTACGTGCATATTTAAAAAAACATAATGAGGGTTATACACCCAAAAAGGCAAGAGTGCTGACAAAGGAACAGTTCGACAAGTTCTTATCCGATGCTCCTAACGAGAAATACTTGGCGACAAAGGTGAGTTCTTAGAATAATAAACAAATACAAAATTAAACCCTAAATCGTATTTTCAGATTATTTTGATATTTGGCATATCAGGGGCATGCCGTTGCGATGAACTCGTAAAAATGAACACGACAGATATTCAAGACTTGGGATCTTTGCTACACGTAAAAATACCAGATAGTAAGACATCAAAAGTACGTTCGTTTACTATTCTCGGCGATGTGTATCTTACACTATACAGAAAGTATGCTTCCCTGCGCCCATCAAGTCTAAATGAGATGCGATTTTTACTAAAATATCAAAATGGTGTTTGCTATAAACAGGTGATGGGAATTCACAAAATTGGAAGTGCGGCAAAAGAGGTAGCTTCTTTTTTAAACTTGCCAAACTGGAGTGAGTATACAGGACATTGCTTACGCCGAACTTCTGCCACACTGCTGGTAGATGGAGGAGCTGATGTTACTTGTTTAAAGAGACACGGGGGGTGGAAGTCCAGCAGTGTGGCAGAAGGGTACATCGAGGACTCTATTCGAAATAAAAAGGATATTGCGAAGCTAATTTTGTCACTAAATAGTGACAGTGTTGAGTGCGGCGAATCTTCGCAAGAATCGCAAGTAGAAAATATCTGTGGTAGCAGCAAAATGGTTGGCGACAGCGGTGCTGTAAGTGCTGCTGTTGCTGCCAGCGCAATCAGTTTTCAAGGGGCTAAAATATCAAATTGTACCTTTAATTTACATTTTAACAATAAATAAATTTGTGTTTTGTTTGAATTTTTTGTTTTGTTCATCATGTATGCGCACCATATGTATGTGCAATATTAAACCCGCCCTCGTAGGGCGTTCTTATTACAAATTATCCAATCATGTTGTCAAATTTACTTTTACTGCCTAGTCAGTAAAAGTGAAACTTTTACTGACTAGGAGACGAAGTAAAACTTTAAGATTGTGAATCGAGTCACTAAAGGTGTCACTTTTATGACGTTTGAAGAAAAAATTACTTAATGCTGTACTTTTATTTATTATCCTTCGGTTGATATTTTCTATATTTATATTTGTTGTGATGTATGATGTGCATAATCTGCACCAAGAACAAGTTGCAACCGAAGGTGTAATAACCCCTGAAACAAAAATGCTCCCCACCTCCTGCATAGAAGCCCTTTTCTCCTAATTTCCAATAAAATTCTTAGGTACACGTTTGTTCAAATTTTATTATATTTTAATAGAATTATTGCAGGTATGTAATAAGAGTTCCATTAATATAATATTCTTTAATATATATTTTTAAATAGTCCCTTTTAAAGCTTAAGGTTTTGAAATATTCATTTTAATTGCTGTAAATTTCCAAGAAAGTATCAAGTAAGTAATACAGAAAGCTGGAAATATGCATTTATCGATAATACTCGCAAAAATATATGCATATACAAAGAGTTTTTTTATCGTGCAACATAGGATTAATTATTTCAATAGTGACACAATTTGTCACAGTGACAACAATGTTTCAAAGTTTTTTTTTTTATATGCAACCTGCAAGTACAAAAAACGACAACTGAAGAACGAGCTCAGTTATTCAAATGGATAATGCTGCAAACTCAGCTTAACATTGTTCACTTCGTAAAGTGTAATATATGCCTTACAGAGAATTTATTTTACATGTACGCTACATTAAAAAAAAACTCTGTGATATACAGGGTCCTCCAACAGTGCGTCGGGCTTTCCTGGCGCCTTTCTAGTGAGAGATAGAAAAAAATGTTTCGTACAAAAAATTATTTTTAAATAGACACGGTGTCACAATATTGCAGTACAAGAAAAACATTTTTTATTAAATAGAACACCCTGTATTTATTCAATTTTTCTGTTGGCATTTTTCAACCTCTACATTGTTGTCTATTTAGTTTTAGATTGTGTTACAGTGTTACCAAATTACAATATTTTTCATAAGCATAAGCTTGCATAAGCAAGCCCAAATTTAAAAAATCGTAGCGACCTCAGTTTTTGAAGGAAAGAATCAGTTTTAGCAATAATCTCAGTGTGGTTAAAAAGAAATATTTTTGTAATGAGAAATTTGAATTCAGTAATACAGGGTGTCGAGAAAAAAATGCTAAACTTGCAAGTTTTGAAGCGGTATAACCCATTTTTTTTTAAATGAAATGTCCACTGTGCGTGTACAGTGGACGAAAGAGCGAAATAAATTAATGCCAACTAGTGTAAAGGATTTAATTTTAACAAAATCTAATTTTCAGAAGTTTAATTGTTGCCAATATTATGGGTATATTTGAACTCAAAACATAAATAAAAACATTCTTGCAAAAATGTTCCAAGAAGACAAATATGAAAAATAGAAAAATCTCATTGATATCTTGCGTGATTTGCGAAAATTAGCATTACAGTAAGGTCTGGTTATAACAAACATGTTTATCTTTCGGCTATAACGTACTTAATTTCAAACAACGAAAATTTCTTCAAAAGCTCAATGCTATTTTTACTGGTTCCAACGAACTTTCGGATATGGCGAATGTAAATTGGATTTAAAATTGAACGACAATTTCCGTTTATAACAGACTTCGGATATAACGAACTTGTTTTGATACACTCTGCTTGTTCATTATAACCCGACTTTACTGTATTTCGGTTTTCATCATTTTGAAAAAGGAGATTTTCTGGGTAAGTAAAAATCACTCGGTATATCTGATAGGGACTAATAAGGAAAAACAGGGAAAAAAACACCGCAGAACCATAGAAGCATATCAAACCTATCAGTATTTGCCAAGGTAATAGATAAGATAATAAACACACAAATAATGCAGTATCTCCAACAAAATAAGCTATTATCCAAGACCCACCACGGTTTCATGCCAGGCAGAAAATCTGTCACAGCCCTACAAGAATCAGTACAGTTCATAATCAATAACATAGAATATAACAGCAGAGTTGTAGGCATATTCTATGACTTCAGTCAAGCTTTTGATACGGTAGATCACACACTTCTTCTCGAAAAATTCAAACCATATGGTTTAAGAAACTGCACTTTATCATGGTTCCAAAGCAATCTAACGAATAGAATTCAATATGTGAAAATGAAACAGGATTTGCCAACAGAAAAGTTGGTGGCGCATACATCTCAGAGTCGCACGGTTAACATTGGGCTGCCACAGGGAGGGATACTCTCACCATTACTATTCCTAATATGTAGTAATAGCCTGAGAAAAGATTGTAACATAGAGAACAGCTTAGTCATCTCACAATATGCTGATGATACCGCGATACAAATACAAACAAAAAGTTTGGAGAGCACCATCCAATATTGCAATATTGCAACACAAAATAATGAAAAGTGGTGTGTGGAAAATTATCTACATCTGAACCTAGCAAAGTCGGTGGTGTTGTCTTTTCCACCGACTACTGCTACGGGGCCAATTAGTATTCTGGTGAAAAGTTCAAGCAAATCTATCCCAGTGGCGGCTAAAATAAACTACTTCGACATACAAATTGATGAACTCCTGAACTGGAAACATTATGTGGAACATGTGGGAAAAACACTCGCAAACGGACACTATGCTAGATATTATATCAGAAAGTATGTCGATACCAGTACACTTCTGGCCCTCTACAACTTGTACATAAAAGTCACATAGAATACGGAATCATAATATAGGAAAACTCTGTACACTCACACAAATTACTAATTTTACAAAAAAAATCTTACGTCTGATGGCAGGACTGGCATGGAAGGAACATTGTAAGCCACATTTCACCAGACTCAAAATTATGACATTCCATTCTCTATATCTGCACCAAATGATCCTCTATATGTTCGATAACATAGATAAATTTTCTAAAAATGAAACATTAGGCACAATCAAAACAAGAAACGATTCTTCCCTCAGTATACCAAAACATCGAACTACAATATATTAAGGAGGTAGCTATTATATGGGAATAAAAATTCTAAATAAGATACCAAATGATATTAAACAAATCAATACGTGAAGTAAGTTTAAGATGGCAGCGAAAACTTACTTCACGAAGACCCATTCTACAGTATTAATGAGTTCTTCAACCTATAACAAATAATTTGATGCTGTAATATTTTAAATTTTCTTCTGACTGTGATATTTTGCTCATATCACTATTCGTTAAACATTGTATTTTATATTTGTATTTTGTTTATCTTTAATCTATGTCACATGTAATATTCATACCTGAATCACAAATACAAACAAATTATTATTATTATTATTATTAAGGTTTTTAGACAAACATAAATTAAGGCCCTTAAAACGTTTTTTCAAGCTGCCTTTTTAAAGCGGTCACTGGATAATATAACTTATATGCCAGAAATAAAATACATTTTTTTGAACATCTGTAACATAATAATGTCCCAGTTTTTGTATGTTTGCGGTTATAGAACGGTAAGGGAATAGAAAGAAAAAAGGGGGTGACCCCTGCCTGGGACACGTAATGACGAACAACTAACGATACAGATGACTACAATTATTCTACAAGGCAAAATAGAAAGAGGAAGTGAACCTGAAAGGAGAAGGAGCAGAATATCGTGGTTGAAAAATCTACGAACATGGTTCAACACAACCACAGTAGGCCTCTTCAGAGCCATGGCAGACAAAATGCTAATAGCAATGATGATCGCCAATATTTGGAATGGATAGGCACTAGAAGAAGAATAATAAATACTTGCAACTTCAAAATAACCTAATGATGAAACTATGTATCTTATACAGTGTGACATAGCAAATATTTTGGTTGTAGTACAGATAGAAGAAAAAAAAGTTGAACATATATACATACAGTTTTAGTACATTTTGTCTTCTATTTAATCCTAATGAGAATAAAAATTGAAAATCAAATAAATACGTGAAAGCTGCAAGTTTCATTTTCTTTAATGGAACACGCTGTAGATTTTGTTTTTTTTTCTAACAGGCAATAAAATTAGCTTGAGATATTGAGATATTTGCTGTATCACAATAAATCAAACAGACTGTATATGTGTCTACATCAGCTATTCTCAACCGCTGGTCCATCGTTAGCGGACCGGCACCGATCCGCGGAGAAATTTAAAGGGTCTGAGGAGAATTTCTAGTTTTGAATAAAAAAAAAAAATAGTAAAATGTTTTTGTTAAAGAGCCACTGATCCACGAAATTTTTACCAAATTTTACCAGTCCGCGGCCCAAAAAGAGAAATGCTGGTCTGAATAATGGGTTCTATTTATAAAACCTCCAAAGAGTGACATTTTCACTGATTCATTAAATGTACACCATCACATGGCTGCCTTCGTAATTAAATATTCGCTGCCTTTTTGGAAATTTGTTGATTGTTTATTTTCAAAATGCGAAATTTTGCTAAATTTTACTGTAACATTATATTCGATTTGAAAACAAACATTGACAGACATTTGTTTTTTATATAGCGAGGTCACTTACTGCTTGTTTGGCGAGATATTACATTATCGCACCCCTGGCACAGTTTAGAGGCCGAACGCGCGTCGTCCTGAAACTTTAACGAGATCATTCCCGAAATCTGCGCCATTTCCGAGGGTGGAAAAACAACAGCGCACTAACGCACCGCCGCCTTCGACCTCGAACCTGATTTATACGGTGGTGAGGGGGCGCGCGCCCCCCGCATCATGACTATTACACGACATCGGATTATTTGCTAGGGGGTGGGTAAAAACCTTTGTTTATATTTCTGGTTGATTCCTCTTCCCCGTTCACGGCCGCTATTTTTATCACATCCTCTACGTAGGGAGGCAATTTCACGAGAGAAAATAAGGGCTGATAACGAAAGTGGTGATCGGATAGCAGTGTTTGTAATATCAAGGCTTTTTCCAGGTTACGGGGACAGATGACAGATGAAGGCCTGCAATATTTTGTGCGGAATTGGATGGTTCCCCTAATTTTGAAGAAAATTAACGTAAATCTGCAAATAGAAAATTTTACATTTTGTCAAATTAATCTATAATGCAATGAAACTTAAGCTCAGTTTCAGTATGAAATTTACATGAAAATTATTTGTGTGAAATCCTGTAGTAAAATCACGAATCACTAGTTAAAAAATTATAACGGAAATCCAAAATGGGATTTTTTTTTGTTAGTAGTAGTAATAATATTTAATTAAACCTGCGGGTTTTCCGACTATTATGTTTTATTAATGACTAAAATAAAAAAAATTAAATCCAGTATGAAAATTACACGAAACATAATATTTTGAACGACTATTAAACACATCAAAGACATATTGTTTCATTTGTAAAAGAAAATTAAGGAAAACCAAAAATTAGGTATATTTTGAAACTGAAGTTTCCTCAATAATTTTGAGAACTTTATGGCCAATGAATTACGAAACGTACCGGAAAATAATGGTTCACTACAGGTGAAATAACACAGCTTGTCCAATTTTAGGTGAAAGCTCTAGAAAAACTAAGGATATTTAGTGTTTTATAGAGAGAGAAAGCAATCTATATTAGGATATTGGCTGTTGGCATTTCTGCCTTAAATTTTAATATTTTAAGAAATATTGAAATTTTCATGAAACGTATTCAATAATATGTAAGTTTTAGTGAAAGTACCTACCTACAACATAAAAAACCTGAACATTTTCATTATAGATACAAACTAAGGATATTTTATGTTTTATAGAGAGAGAGAGAGCAATCTATATTAGGATATTGGCCGTTGGCATTTCTGCATTAAATTTTAATATTTTAAGAAATATTGAAATTTTCATGAAAAGTATTCAATAATATTTAAGTTTTAGTGAAAGTACCTACCTACAACATAAAAAACCTGAACATTTTCATTATTTGGCAAGGTTTAAATTACAACTAAAATTGTACTACTTTGAGGCGAAAACTATGAAAACACTATGGATGAGGGCTAATTTTTATATAATTTTAAACATTGAACTTTTTAAAGAATTTTGAGAAATTGAAGTCATAGTACGATAACGACAAAATTTCAATTATAGGTAGTTTAAAGAGTAAAATAAATGCATTGTTTTTTTAGCACTGTTATATTGTTCATTTGTTTATTTCTGCTCGTTTGTCTAATCATCGCTAGGAACGTCCCACAACACTAGAAAATTTTATTCATTTATTTGTTCATTTTTATAAAATTTAATGTTTCAGTCAAATGAACACATTATACAGTGCGATCAACAATTATTTAGATAAAAGAAGCCCTTGATATGTTGGAAGTATGTCTGATAGGTTACAAGACGTCTGCAAATATCTAGTGGCAGCAATTCATGATAGGCTTGTATTTTGTAGGGATGCATATCCAAGTCCTTCAAATTTTTTTGGCAGGCTCAATTATCTGAATAATTGTTGATCGCACGGTAGTACTTATTTTAACTCTTTATAAAATACATTTTTCATGTTACAGTGTAATATGCAGTCTAGGGGAAATTACATATTTAAACGAGGTCGTGTAAGTATTTCATTCATCGTAATCAAACAGTGGATCTCTAGGTCAACAATGTCCGTTTGCAAATAAAAAAATAATTTTATTCGACCCCCTATGAAGCGAATTCCGCACAGTTTAAAGTGCCTGTATATTTTACATTGCGTATGGTATTACTTCGAAGGTTGGAATAACTAAAAATAAACGTATTCTAACACTAACAATTATTTTACAAGTTTGTACTTTGTATCTTTTAATTTGTTTAATTATCTAATAGTTTGCATGCTAATACTTCGTTTGTTTTTTAGTTTATTTCTTGACTCTTGTGCTTATGTTTATTTCTTTGTTTGTTCTTTCTTTTAAATACTTGTTAAGTTATTGACTGATTTGTATACGTATTTGTTGGTTTCTTTATACACTCAGATGCAAAAAAAACGGGTCATTGGGTCATTATTTGCAAAAGAACATTTTGTTTTAAATTTTGATGTTGGTATAGTCCTTAGAATAAAATTTTTAGTGTTTACAAGCAAATAGACCGGCAGGATGTAGAAAGGAGCATCATATGGTACTTATTATTTTTTTATTGAACATTAATAAGTGAAAACGATATTGTACGTATACACGAAAGAAAATGCATTTCTGCAAAATAAACTTAACAGAGATTAATAATGAAAATGACAGTTAATCGAAAGCAAACTGGTCAAATCAAAACCCAGTAGACACCTTGATCCTCTATGCATAATGCCGAATGAGCAATAGGTAGTAAAGAACGCATACCTTTAAATGTTATTTTCGCTTATTAAATAAACTGATAAGTATTATATGTTGTTTTTTTTTCTACATCCTGAGGGTCTCTTTGATTGTACAACACTAAAACTTTCATTCTAAGGACTACACAAACATCAAAATTTAAAAAAAAGGGTTTTATGCAAAAAATGACCCAATGGCCCGTTTTTTTTTGCATCTGAGTGTATATTGTGTGTTTGTTCAGTTTGTTTGTATACTGGTTTGTGACTTCGATAATATATTAGTGCGTTTGTTTGATTATTCGTTTATTTGTATACTTGTAAATTTATTTGCTATACGTTTATGTCTCTTGAGATATTCGTTTATTTGTATACTTGTTTGTTTGTTTCTTTGAATATTTGTGTGTTTGCTCAGTTATTTGTTTGTATCATGACCAACAGTTGCTGACAAAACTACTAAGATTTGTTTTAATTGCAGAAATTTAAAATTCCTTTTAATTAAATAAAATATCCAATATATTTTCTTGACTTGTGCAACAAATAACTTAAAAAAAAAAATTATCGAGATCTTTGCTTGTGTTGAATGGTTTACAACAACTAAATGATCACTTGTATTCAAGCCACAATATTAATATTAAAAACTGAAAAATATTGCAATAAAAATTGTTAAACAAAAACATCTAACCAAGTAGTTATCAAATCAATTAAAATACTAAAGCTTCACAGCTATTATTTAATCGTGCAGGGTCTCACAGTCTACGAAAAATTTCAATCGACGAATACGTTACATGCTTACTATTACTTGAATAATGGTATCTAAAGGAGTTAATCGCCGATTAAGGTTAACCGGAGATGTAAGACCACAGTCTATGAATAAAATAACGCAATATTTATATTATCATACCATTGCCTCAATAATTGTATTCCAGGAAACTAACCGCTGGTTAAAGTTCGCTAGGGATTGTAAGACCTGTCATTAGAGTATCAATGCACCATTGAAAAATGTTTGTTAATTTCGATTGCCGTACTTGATTTAAATTATGGTAGAGAAATTTACTCTACAATTTTATTTATTTCAACGATTACTTCAATAATAAGGTAAACCAACTAACCGTCGATTAAAGTTAAGGGATTAATCAGAGTGCAACTGCACTGGTAATGTTTTCTTGTTCGTGTGGATTCCAGTATTCGCCTAAAATTGTCATTTATAGCCGGCGGCGGCAGTGAAAATTGCACCATTATTCTATGCGCAGTCTTGCCCAAAGATACGGTAGGTAAGGGGCGCGCAGATAAGGGATGGCCGTTGTCAAGTCAAAGATTACGGCGATTATTGCACCACGTCATTTCTGCACGAGTTTACCAGTTCTCCCTTTAATTACCCACCGCGTGAAGACACTAAATTGCAGGGATAAATAAGTCCGCACTGTCTAATTAACGTTTTTATCTTCGAGAGCAACGCTGACGCGGACTTCCTTATAATTAGTCCGGATTATCATGGACGTCGCGCCGTGGACGCCGAGATTTGCCGCACAGACACAAACTCAGAAGGATTTGCCGGGCGATAAAAATGCACAATTAAGCGGGGCTTAGCTGTCGGAGCGCTGAGAGCTTCATGGTTATCTCCGACGTGTCATCGAGCATCGATTTTCCGGCGACTCTCCACGTCTTGTGGGAAATTCTATATGTATACACCATCATGGGTTTTTAATAGGGGCAGTTTACGTGGTTCGTGGCAATAATTTGATTGTACAGCCAAATTGTTGTGCATTGATAACGAGGTCGTGGACATGCTGCACCTCCATCTGCTCTCGTATTATAGAAGCCATTGTTGCTGAGCTCGGGGTTCCTTAAATAATTAGTTAAGCTCTTAAGCACAGCGACATTCATTATTTTGTGGGAGAATTTGACTTCGACTTTTTTCGTTTATTCTTGGTGGGGTGGGTGTTCCGTTTCTTTTTGTTTTAATTTGGGAGCGTGCGGGTGGAGATCGTTTCCGTGGGAAACTGAGCTGGAGCATGCCATTTTTGGGAAATTGGAAATTCCTGCGGGTTGGGGAGGTTAATGCGCACGTAAAAAGCTCTGCATGGTGGTGATACATTTGAATGCTGCATGAGTGTGTGGTATGTGTGTACACTGTGTAAAAAAATGTGTATATATATTTTTTGTGTTTGTGTATATAAATAAAGCTGCGTGCTTGTTGTTTATTTTTGTTTAACTTGGTGGTGTACCTGCGACGTTGTCTTCGGTGTCTTCGCGGCTGGTACAGACCTCCTTGGGCCTCGGCCTCGAGGTTGGAGGAGCGCGCTCTGGGCATGTCGGCCGGGCCTCCCATCGGCCCGAGCGCCGGCCGCACACTGTCGACGACGCCGCCTCCAACACCTCCACCGCCGCCGAGACGCGGACAGCCGCCGAACCGCGCCCCATCGATCCCGCACCACCCCCACGGAGATGGCCCGCCGCCACCCCCTGGCGACACGTGCTCCACGTCCTAATCAAGCGGGCACAGGTAGGCGACGCGGACGGTGCCCACTGTGCGGGATCAGAAGGCTGCCGGGTGCGAACGTGACGGCTTGCCGGCAGCGGCAGCCCGATGCTGCCCCTTGGCCGCGTCGCAATTAAACTTATTAACGCGTCCATTTTAATTGCGCCCTTAACGCGACCTTCTTAACACGCGGGGGGAAGGACGGACCCACCCTTGGCGACCTCATTTGCGCGTATACATACATGCAACACCTCGGCACCGGCACTGGGTCGTATAACGCAGCACGCAGTTTTCATTTTCATAACTTTGTTTCGCATTAAAAACAATCAGATTTCCTTTTACATGATAAACAACTTCCCCAAACACTAATAATTCTTAACAAAGTTTCCATACAACGGCATTGATAACATACTGTCAAACTTTCATGTTCTTAACCATTAAATAAGAAAAATATCCGGACCCTTTACAGATCATCAACAGGTATTCACATATCTAAACACCTTTCATGATTTATTCTCACGGCAAACAGCTGTGATATGTGTTTGCAGTTCTAAGACAGTATTACCGAATGAATTTTGTAAGTTAATAATTTTTCTATCGACCTTTTCTAAACGTAGAAATTTTCGAAGAAAATTTTTACTTTTGCCTCCGCTAACAGTGTTCGACCGCTACCTACTGTCAATGTCAATTTGACAATGTACTGTTTGTTCTTAGTATTAAAAGTACCTAGTAGGTGGTAGGCAACCTGAGTCGCATCAGTTGCAGAAAATGAGCTCTTAATAACGGAGCTCATCACCCTAAATTAGGACATAACGAGCGTGAAATATTGACGATAGTGAAGTGAATTTGATAAAAGTGAAGAAGTGTGAATGGAAACAACAAGCAAAAAGGCATACAGTAAAGAAAACTGAAAATCTGAAGAATATAACCTATAAGCCACGCGGCAATTGTTATAGCGGCACCTAGGCGTTGATCCGGCGGCTATTATCGCGGAGCTGCAAAGCATAGGAGAGGAGAGGAAAGCATAGAATAAACGAAATAAAAGAGGTCGAGGTAATTTAGACTCTAGTGGAGAACAAGATAAGTTAAACCTGAAGAAGACAACTACTAAAATGGGCAATGAGATGGATGAAATCAAGCAAATGATAAAACAAATGCTAACAGCACAACAAGCAATAAAATATGAAATTACACAACTGAGAACAAAAGAGGGTGAATGGAAACGGAAGAAAATGGAGCTAACGAGAAGAATAGATAGACTGGAAAACGATTTGGAAAGAAGAGAAAGATTAAGACGAAAGAATAACATAGTGGTGAAAGGACTGGCAGTCAGAGACAATGTAGAAGAACAAATTTACAAATTAATAACAGAAGATATGGGAACTGATGCAAAAATAAGTAAAACCTACAAGCCGAGAAATGTAAATACAGATATGGTTATTGTAGAACTGGAGTTAATGGACGATAAAATAAAAGTAACGATAAACAAGAATAAGTTAATAATCTAATAATAATTAAGAATCTAATTAAGGAAAGTATAATTCGAAGACGACCTAACTACCAAAGAACAAGAAATACAATGGATGATAAGAGAAATGGCTAAAGCAGAAAGGGAAAAGAGAAACACAACAAAAGTGGGACACAAAAAGCTGATAATAAATAGTAGAGTGTGGCGGTAGGGTGCAAGAGACGACGAATTAATAGCAAAAAACTGATTGACAGACTAAAAATATAAGACACTTAACAAGAATACAGACAAAAGAAAACACTCAACATGGAAGATAGCAATATGGAACATCAGAAGCATGGCTGGGAAGGAAAATGAATTGGAAGAAGAGTTTGAAGAAGCCAAATTACAGATGCTAGCAATAACTAAAACCAAGAAAAAAGGCAGTATGTAAAAAACAAGCAATAATCACACAATATTTTTTTGTGGAGTTTAACCAGATAAAAGAGCAGCAGAAAATGTTGGATGTACATATAATACACAAAGACATTGAGCACACAATAAATGATTGGAGGGCAGTTACATCAGGAATACTGAAAATTACACCGAAAGATGATAACAAGAGAAGAACGATAATTGTGGTGTATGGACCAAATGAAGATGAAAAAGCAGCAAACAAAGAAGTATTCTGGATAACGTTAACGGAGACAACAGAAACAGCGGATGGTGATCTATATGTAGTAGGAGATTTTTAGAACAGAGCAGGTAAGAATCGAACCACGACGAAGTGAGGGGAAATCCGGTGAAGAAACAGTAAACAACAACGGCAAAAGAATGATTGAATACTGCAGACTGAATAACTTGATAATAACTAACACAATGTATAAGCATAAATAAATGCATACATACACAAGAGAAGTAGTGACAAGAAACGAAAAGTCCATTATTGATTACATATTAGTAGAGCAAAACAGCAAAGCCAAAATCAGGGACACAAAAGTAAGAAGAAGCTTTGAAATAGGAAGTGACCATTACCTACTTATGACAAAGACGCGGATTTCTAGGTATTATGCTATACATCAGTTTTAATAGCAGACGAAAATGACCTCGTATCTATACGAATATCAGCAAATGAAGTAACGTGACAAAAATTTTTTTGTGCGTTTAAGCATATTTTCAGTTTTGAAGCTTATAATTGCTTTAATGCATTTTTGTGCATATTTCCGTATCTTTTGTGCTTATTTGCTTGTTTCTCAATTTTATAGCATATTATTTATATTAGCTAGGAATATATTTTGTTGCACATTATTGTAATGAGAATTTAGTATTAATATTACTCCGTTACGTCTAGAGTGCTTGGTTATCAGTATCACAAAATCATCAACAAAGCGAGCGTGCGTACGTGATATTTGATAAACAAAGCTTGATTATTTCGGGGATTACCCTAGTTTTACGTGCACAGAACGCATCTTGAGCAAGTGTGCTATCAATTCAGTCCAATTTATTATTATTACGCGTTATGTATTACGTGTTTATAAGTTGTCTTGTATAAAATGCCGAAAGTAAAACCTTCCGCCGTTGAATGGATACGTGGATATTCTGAATTAAAATATTAGAACGGCAAATTATTTGCAGGGCTTGTATCAAACCGGTAAGTTTTATTTTGTGTTGCTATTGGCCTAGGTACAAGCATGTATTATGTTGTAGATTACCGGCGAGAAAAAAAAACATAACACAACATATCAAAACAACAGTTCAAAGATTTTTACTTTGATTTATGCAATACGATGGTATCTTCTAACATTTCGTTAAAAAAACTAGATAATAGTATGTTTAAATCTTTTTTACAAAAATACACCGGTAGACATATTCCTGCCGAATCAACCATTCGCAAAAACTATGTCGAGCAAGTATATAAACACACTATTGAGGAAATAAAAAAGATAATTGGCAACAATTACATATGGTTCTGTGTAGATGAAACTACTGATTCATGTGGTCGGTACATCGCCCATTTAATCATTGGAATATTAAACGAAGACGCCACAAATGCATTTTTAATTAGTTCCAAGCAGTTAGAAAAAACAAATGGCAATACCGTTGCCAAATTCGTTCACGATGAATTAACACATTTTTTATTTGTCAAACCCCGTACCAAATGATAAATTATTATTGATGATTTCTGATGCCGCTGCATATATATTTTTAGGGCATATTCTAATTTAAAAGTATTTCATGAGCAATTAATGCATTGCACCTGTTTGGCACATGGTATTAATCGAGTTGCTGAAACGATTAGGCTGCAATTTCCCCTGGTCAATGATTTGATAAAAACCGGGAAGAAAATTATCCTAAAAGCTCCACTGAGGTTTGAAATGTTTAGGGAAATAATGCCAAATGTACCTCTTCCTCCGGCACCGGTTATAACTAAATGGGGTACGTGGCTAGATGCTGCCTGCTACTATGCCGACCAATTCGATTCATTTAAGGAGCTTGTGTTAGAGTGGCCCGAAAATGTGTCAGAGGCAATTAAAGAATGCCACAAAGTTCTTAAAGATAGGAGGGTTGTACACAATTTAGCATTCCTAAAAACCAACTACAGTTTCGTAAGCAAAGCGATTGATAAACCCCAAGCAAAGGACACAACTTTGGAAGATGCGGTTCAAATAGTTGAAGATTTTAGGAACGATGTCTCAAAGGTACGGATCTATAGGAGAGATTATTAAAAAAAAATTGATGCAGTTTTGTCAAAAAATGAAGGGTTTGGCGAGTTACAAAAAATATCAACAGTTTTAAAAGGAGATTTCGTGGAAGATTTGCTCATAAATATTACAATTGTTCCCAAATTTAAATATGCACCGATTACAAGTGTGGATGTGGAGAGAAGCTTTACACACTTAAAAAATGTGCTCGGTGATAGGAGAATGGGGTTTTCTGTTGAAAATGTAGAAAAACATTTAATTATTAGTTCATTTAAAAATGAGCAGTAATCATTATTTGTTATTAATTATTATTGTTATTAATATTAATCACCAAAACCTATGTTATTAAAATTTTACTTTTATCTACCTATAGTGCGTTCTTGTTAATAAAACTATGTTTTGTTTTGTTTTTCTGTATTTTCATAAAAAAATAATATATGCCTTCTCATGCTTTTTCTGCGATTTTGTGCTTTATGCTATTTATATGCTTATTTTCTAAGATTTGTATGCATTTTTAAGCGCATATTTTGTAATTTTTTTATTCTTATAAATCCGCGCTTTGTATCATAACCGTGGTGAGTACACTATTCTTTGCACTACTAAATAAATTACAATCATTTAAAATTCTAGCTTAAAATACAACAAACATCTGTCAAACTCTCTCCAGCGCGTTTGATGCCTGTGGCCCGTGCCTGTTTAAGCTACAGACCAGATGCACGGGAGCCGCGCGCCCATATGGGCGCTGCGGGTCGGCTGTTGTGATTGGCCGTGGTTGGTGGTTTGTACTTGTGGGAGGCGCTTAGCGGGTCGCAAACACGGCAACAGGCGTAATTTAGGATTTTCTTTTTTACCTAGGTACTATATAAAGAATTTAACACAATTAATCAATAAATGGCTACGACTTTTACTACCTGTTTATTGATATCTGTATTAAAACTAATAATAAAACATTATGTTTCTTCCACTGATTATAGTTAAATATAAATCATTACAAACGTAGTATTTTATTATTAGTTGTTATACTAGAAATTAATTTTGTGTACACTTTTGGTACTACGCGATATGAGAGAGTTCGATTCATTAACATTGGGAATAACGGCAACATTGCTGGAAGCCGAAAGGAATTGAAAAAAGTACAAACATATATACGGAGGAAGCCACAATGATATTGAAGTGAAAGTAAAATGTATATATCGGACGCCAAATTTGTGAACCCAAGGATTTTAAAATGATCGTGTTATTCTGCAATATCGATAAGCTAATATACTTCAGAGTATATATCACTAATCATCCCATTTTATGTGAACACGAAAAAAAACGCGTTTATGAAAGGATGCCCAAATGATAGCGGGATGTAAACATATATACAGGGTGTTAATATTATGTAGTAATACCGAAAAATGGCAGTTAGAACTCATTGAAGTAAACAACTTTTCTTAGTTAAATTTTTTAAATTGGAGCCCAAGTTCACCGTTATTGACGTTTTTTTGTTTTTCGAAAAATCGTAATTACTGCCTTATTCTCAGGAATATATAAAAAATCCAAACACTTTCAGCACTTTCTATCGGTTCTCTAAAATAATTATATTTATAATTATTTTCTTTTTTATCAAATAACAAAATGGCGACTGATCAAAAATTTCAAAACAAGATATTTTGAAAACTACTCGATCGATTTTTGAAAATAAAACATTTATAAAATAATTAAACTATCTTATAACATTTGTCTGTAACATTTGTTTCAATCTGTCCAAAATAAGTTTTAATGTTTCAAAAATAGTATGGAAAATTATAATTTTAGTATTTCAGTAATTTACTTTACAGTAGCAAGGTTTACTTTTTTGATCGAATTAGTCACATTGTTTTTGTTGAATATACCTGGTCTACAAAAAATCCAAAAATCCAAAAATACACCGATAGGTTTTGAATTGCATTGCTTAAAACTGGAATTGTATACAGGGTGTTAATAAAACATGCGCGTTCGGTTCTCTAAAACATTTGTATTTAAAATTATTTTCTATTTTATCAAATAACAAAATGGCGACCGATAAAAAATTTCTAAGCAAGATATTTTGAAAACCATTCGATCGATTTTTATAAACATTTATAAAATCCTTGAACTATCTTATAACATTTGTCCGTGTCTTCAAAATACGCACACAAATGATAAACCTGACAGAAACTTTTCAAGATGAAGCAGAAATTTCTGAAGAACAAGATCAAAAAGTATTTAAATTTGAACGTACAAACTAGAAAACACGTGCCTCAACTTGTTTAATGGCCTAATTTGAGGTTAGCCTACTTTGTTTTACATGATTGTTGCAGTTTGTTAAAATTTATCGTGTAATTCAATTTGAATAATAACTTTTTTGGACAGATCGAAAAAAATGTTTCAGACAAATATTATAATATAGTTTAAGGATTCCATAAATGTTTTATTTTCAAAAATCAATCGAGTGATTTTCAAAATATCTTGTTTCGAAATTTTTCTTCGGTCGCCATTTTGTTATTTGATAAAATAGAAAATAATTGTAAATACAAATGTTTTAGAGAAACGATAGCGCATGCTGAACGTTTTTGAATTTTTGAATATTTTCTTAAAATAAGGGAGTAATGACGATTTTTCGAAAAACAAAAGAACGCCAATAACTATGAACTTGGGCTCCAATTCAAAAATTTTAACTAAGAAAAGTTGTTTGTTTCAATGAGTTCTAACTGCCATTTTTGGGTGTTACAACTTAGTATTAACACCCTGTATAGCAATGTATGCAAAAATATTTGAGGAAATAAAGCCTACATTTACTGTTTTTTTTATAGCAATGATTCAAATATTCTAATGCTCATTTTAGAAAAGCAATAAAAATAATAAAATGTCCCAACCATTTCCCCCCAACTATTTTAGTTACCATGAAAACATCATTTATGATAAAATAGGTCAATAATTTTCCACATCAATTAAAATTAATTTTTTTTTGCTATGTTCATAGTGGATTTTTTTAAGTCAGAATTTAAAAATGAATATAGGTAGAAAATGCACAAAAAAAAAATCAAACATCTTATTACTTGCTTTTCAGTTGTATGCTGTTAAAAAACTATTAACTTTAGATATGTTACATATGTGCCATATCAGCTATTAGATTTAAACACATTACTAAGAATTGCTTGACATATTTGTACATATTTTTTATTATTTGCAAGTTCAAAAGTTCATTGTAGATCATTTTTATTGTTATAGATTTGCTACTTGCATAGAATTAAACTAATACATGATTAAACTATAGTGTGTTCTAATAATATAGAGTGTTCGCCGTTGTTCCGCATAGGCTAAACGTTACATCGACGCCCCCCCGACGGTTTTGAACGGCGCCTATTCCCCCCTCGTCGACGAACACAATCGTGGAGATCCTTAGTAGGAAACAACGGACGAGGTAAAATTACAGGGCTCCTTATCCAGGGCTCCTTATCCTGGACACCCTGTTCATATGTACACCCCTATACACCCCGCCCCAATACAAAAGTTTCGTCCGCTCCACAACTGAAGAACTTGCAAACTGAACTCTCTAGACATCCGGCAAGTGCTTTTAATTGATCACGGGCTCACTAGCAACACCTTAAATGTTTCATGACTCTCGGAAGTTAATTTCGGATGTTTTATACGGAATTCCCGCACGAAAATGTAGATAATTTATCAAGTCACATACACTGCTCAACAAAATTAGGGGAACACCTATAAAAAACGGGTTAAAATAGTCACCATTATTCTGCCCTAACGAGCTGTTGTTACCCGTTTTCGCCATTGTTCTGGCCTTCTCTTATATCGTCCAGTCCCTTGATGACTGTGCCATACTCGGCATACCACGGATGGACTTACGTTTAAGAGCGCGGTTTTTCGGGCGTAAAAGTGTTTTTCAACTTAAACGCTGTTAATAATTACTTTCACGTTATATTTTCTGTACCATAAATTATCAAAATAAATACTAAGTGTCGCTGTATGGTTAGTTTTTCGATTATTTACGTTTTTCTATGAAATTTCATTAAATCTTCAATTTTTGCCGTTTTTCATCTTCATGGATTGTATTTGCAAATATTTGCACAATTTTAAAGCTTTACATGAATATAGACCTGATTCTACGTGTCACTGTATAATTTATAATTAAAATTACCAATTGTTTACCATATTATTTAAATAATTTGATTCAGAGAAATTATATTTATTCATTCCAAAAATATATCCTGAAACCTTGTAAAATACTGTATCTAATAAGATATAGTACTTATTAATTAATACATGTTTTTATGGTTTTATTAATTATTTAAAATGTACCTATATTGAATTTCCCGGCGTGAAAATAGTTAAAAATTAGCACCAAGCAGTTCATGTGTTCGCTACGGGATGGAGCAATGACATAATTGCAATGCCATGTTGCCAACAATTCCTAACAGAAGTTCGAAATATGCGAATCAAGTGCCAAGGTCATTTTTTACAACTGTTTTTCAGCTTTCTCGGGGCTCTGCCGTTTGAATGAACGCCGTCTTTATTTTGCGGACTTCGCATTTAAACCGCAAAATATCGTAATTCTTATAATTTTTAATGCAGCACATTCTAAATCTTTGCAACGCGAATGATGATTAAAACAGTGGTAAGGCCCATTAATTAAATCATCAATAATTGTTGCCCCATCACCATGGGCATTATCGTAAATGGTTGTTTTGTGCTTTTTTCTGTAATAAGGAAATTCGTTTGTTATTTAATATTTTTCTACCAGCTAAGGAAACATTTTTTGTCATTTTTTAAAGACTATAATTTCTTACCATAATTTTTTATGGTATGGTTAGCACATTCAATTTTTGTGACATCGTTCCCATACACACAAATCTCGCAATACGCAAAAGAAATACACAGTGCACAAGTAAATTGTCACAGGAAGATAAAATAGTCTAACTAATTATAAAAAATGCTATAATAATTGACATAGTGAGGAATTAGTCATACACAAAATACAGACACAATAGTTGTCACAGTGTGAAAATAGAAAATAGTCACGGGGGAGACAGAAGTCTATAAAACACATACAAAACCAAAACGCACAATAAACAAAGCAGAAACACACGAAGAAAGCACAACGATAATTGAATAGGATTTTATGACCCGAATGTAAAGAAACCAAAATGAATCTATTTGCATGTGGGGTGTTGTTGAAATCTCTAGGGCGGAATGCACGCACTTATAATACTTTAAGAAGGGATAAGTATGCATACAAAATTTCGGTCCTGAGGAGATAAGGAGATAAGTTCTTGGGTCGTTAATAACTGCTATCTTAATAGTTTTTTGGACACTTGAAGAGGTCACCAAGAGCCTGCTTATATTGGCACCAAACATTTCATTCTCAAAAATAAAAGTATTTAAAATAAATATGGTCTGCTTCCTTATAGTTTCAGTGGGGCAAGAGAAATTGAAGGAACCCGTTTTCCAATGTTATTTCCCTATATTCCGCGATCAAAAATCCCTCGGCACGACAATGAAAATGGAATTGGCTGTCAGGCGTCTATTTATTTTTAAATAAAAGTGATCTTAAAATGTAAGAAATGTTTCATATACCTTTTTTGGCTAATAAGTTTACAGTAATCTCAATAAGACTCAAATTTGGTCATATAATTTACAAAACATGTAAAAGGATTTAGTGAATTTAATGAAAGAAATGTAACATTTAAAAAAATTATTCCCTAATATTAAGAGGCCTCTTTACCCCAGCTAGTATACGGCATTATTAATAAGCGACAGCCAAATAATTCATTCAAATAACATAATTACAATCGGAGAACTGATATAGAAAGTTTAGACATTTATCTACAATTAGACAAAATAGTTTTAAGAAATAAATCAAAGGTGACTTATTTCTGATGACCTAATCGGATTTATGTGCAGACAAGAATACTCCATTATAATTCATTATATTGTAACAAAGAAAAGAAGGTGGTTCGCAACAACATTAGTTCCAAATCCCTGGTGGAATTTTCATTATATGTACCCTGTCTTAATTAAATAAATACATTGTTTCTTAAAAACTACTCGGCACAATTGTAGATAACTATCTAAACTTTCTAAATCTGGTTTCCGATTGTAATTATGTTGACCTGTTCATGAATTATCTTGGCTGACGTTTACATGCAATTCCCTATACCGCGTTTGGGTAAAGAGGATTCTTAAAATATATAATATAATAATAATAATAATAATAATAATAATCCCTACTACTCCTCCACCTATGGCGTAATTGGTTACTGTCATTGTTTGAAAGAGAATTCTGACCCAATTACATAATATAATGTATCGGAAATAAAGTGACGACTCTTATTAAATTTGCAGGCATCGATAAAAAAGTCTCGCGCTCGCCGGCGCCGCAAAAAACCACATCATTTCCCGCAAGCAATACAAATTAAACACATGGCAACATCTTACTGTTTTTTTGCTAATGTGCACGCAAATTTCTTTAGTAAGGAGTGCAAAACATATTACAGAGCGCTTTTAAATCGAATCCTGGCGGATTTATCACCAACCAGAGCCCAGTTTTCGCGCCAAAACCCCGCTCTTAACATTCTTGCAACATAACGCATTGATCGTCTATCTTGTAGTAAAGCAACAGCCTGTGACACTTATACTTCGCTCAAATCCCTCATCTTGGATGTATGGTCTTGATATCGATTTTAGAATCACATATTTACTGTATTACTATAGTTATTACATTTTTTCAGTCATTATTTAAGCACTTGGTTATTAGTGGAAATTCAATTTTAGGCAACAGAAGGTGGTATATGCGTTACGTACTGCCACAAATAGACCTGTAACGTTCAAATCCATCTTTTAATTATTGTCAATAGCAAACAATACCTATACCCCCTACCATAAAAAAATAACCGTTTTAACCCTTTTTTATAGGTGTTCCCCTAATTTTGTTGAGCAGTGTATGAATAATACCAACTACTGGACAGGGTCTCCTTACGAAAAGGTATATGTTTTATGTGTATTTATTTATATATCTATTTAAATATTCATTAATGTAATCAATTTGGTATTTCGAGATTTATTTTTCCGTGATTTCGTGTTCATATAACAAAAATAATTATAATTTATTTCTTGCTATATTTGCTAGACACAATCGATACTGGATAGATATCGAGATAGATATATTAATACAACTATATGAACAGTTGAATAACATTATTATTTTAAGATTTATTATATTAATATTCCGAATTGTTATTATGTTTAATTAAATATTACTCCAAATGATTAACATGCAATACCTATTGAAGTGCAGCTATAAAGGTTTCCGCAGAAGAGCGTACATTGAAAGAAATACAATTGTAACCTAAACCTTTTAACATAACTTTCCGTAATAGCTTCCGATGGGGCTTTAATATTATGTACTCAATATCAATGTCGATTCGCGTTACCGGCATCATTAGTCTTGTAATCATGAAATACATTTTTCTTCGCAAATATTGACGGAACTGACATGGATACACTCGACTTGATTATATAAATTTACTTCCACAGTAAGTTAAAAAAACATATAACAATTTTATGACGCATCCAAAGTTATCCCCTTTAATCGCCTATAAGTCAAAAGCGATGATGAATAATGAAGATAATTATTGTTTATTACATATGGTTTTAAGAGCTGGCAATCTTGTTGATTTTTGTATGTTTATTTCTGAGTGCTATTTTGCTTTTATGGTAATCATTTCCTTTAAAATGAGGAGTTTTCAATAGCAAGTTTTATGAATTGTACTATCTATAGAAAGATCAGGTGTTGATGGTTTTTTTTTTATTTAAAAAAATTAGAAAATTCATATTTTTTTATATTTTTGAAAAACAAACAGAATCAAAGCAATTCGACCAAATCTTAATGTTAAATTAAATATTCGAACTGCTATCCCATTACATCCTGGCAATAATTGAAACGTTTTTTTAGATGATTCAATCGAAAAATTAAATATTGAATTAAAATTGATTAAAAAATGCTATTAAAAAATAAAGTCTTTGGAGGAAAGGATAAGTATTTAAAAAAAATGGTGTGATGGTAAGGAGAATTTGGATTCCATTTTAAAAAAAATCACGTCATACGTCAAAAAATGCTGATGTAAAATTCGTCAGAAAGAGACAAAAATCAACCTGTTCGAAGATTTTTTATATTTTTGGACGGTCGGACCTTGTATGTTAAATTTACATCATTGTTAATATCATCTGATAAATTCTATTTAGTGCGGGCGAAAAGATGAAAGAGTGGCCAAAATAATAGACATCCGGTACAAAAATAGGTAAAAGAGGCAAAATTGGCATTTATAGGAATTTTGGGGCATTTCACAAAAGCCCGGGCTCTGATTATTGCACTAGTACATATTGAGGTGCTGCATGTTTGCCTTCACTTAACTTCCCCCTTATATCTTCCCGTTTGCAATATCACCACGGACACAATACTCCGGACACCCTGTATACACCGCTCTTCGCCATTTAATATTTTGCCTCTATTTCCGTTGTATTTTTGCTTTGCAAAATAATTAATAACTCGAGCACAACAGGAAACCACACTGCGCCACCACTAAGCCCGTCTAGTCGAAACTTCTAATTGGATTACCCCACAATACCAATCAATAGGAGTGAGGATTAGTGCACGGGATTCTGGGCATTACACAGCCGACAATAGGCATTCAGCCTTTGTCCGCTTCTTGTGCTGACAAACCTGCGTTTCCACGGATATAATTGCAGTACAACGTAAAGATTCGCCAGCCGGAACTGCCGACGTACTGCCCGTGGAGACCTTTCCGGTATTCATGAGCTATTGAAGAATTCCGGAGGCAATCAGGAAGTATTATGTAAGCTGTAATGCGATTCCTGGGGCTTTCACGTTCGAAGAATTCTGGATGTGTGTTTGGTGGAAAAGTTTTAAATGGTGCACTTTTCTATGTTTTTTTTCTGTTTAAAAATGAAAATGCTACAAATGTAGTTTTTGTACATTTTATTGCATTTTGGATTTTATGGAATACCCAGTATTTTCTAACATTATTTAAAGTACTATTGGGTACTCTTTAAATTTGTCATATCTGTATTTATGTTGCCATTTTATTTTTACTTCCGCTATATAAGCTAATATGGAAAGTTTTTGTAACCATTTTCAAATTCCAGACTGCAATAAAAATATCCGATTTGAGGTCCCCCAAGATGATTCTAAGCAAGCCTGCACAAGTCGTCGCATTGACTGTTTCATTTGCGTTAACTGGTTTCATTAATGTCATTTGGTGGTTGAAGAAAGTTGAAACATGAATGAGTATTCTCATTTAAAGAATTGGCGGATATCCATCTGGTGTAAGGCCCTGCTGGCAGAAATGGACGGTTAGTCGCTCGAATGTATCACGAAACTTTTAAAAACCGCAGAACTCCAAACCATCAAAGATTTGCAGTGGTTGATCGGAGGTTACGTGAAACTGGACAAAAATGAGGCCGATAGCAGCCAATGGTGCTCAAAGAACTGTTCGACTACCTAATGTTGAGGAGATAATTTTAGATCGAGTTCACGACAATCCTAGCACCAGTACTAGAATTAATAAACAATTGTGGCCCTAAACTGTACAATATGCTCCCAGAATCTGCAAGAATGCTACCCGAGAAGTAGTTTGCTACCCTTGCTATCCAAGTTTTGTAGTTTAATGTAAATAAGCAATCATTTATAAGTTCTTATGAACTGGATTAGGTATAATATACTTGTAATTTCAATAAAACTTTTGCAATTGTAAATTTTTCTAACAAACAATTAATGTTAATTTTTTTTTTGTAATTTTCTAGATTTTGCAGATGTTGTTTTTTTTTTAAATCCTTATTTGTACACAACTGTGTAAGCAATTTTTAATGAAACTCTAAGGCCCAGTTATACGATCCTAAATCATCATTTTTGACCATGGTTTAGTTACCTAGGAGACAATTGTTAATACAATGGTATCGTTAGAAACTGAACCTAGATCAAAGATAATCCACGGTCGTACAAACTGGGCCTAAGAGAATTTTGTTATTCTCTGTAAATATTTTGAATTATTGAGCACTCTGAGAACGTTTTGCAATTTTATGTAACATCAGTAATGTATGTTAGCTTGTTACGAATTTGATTCTAATGTTTCTGCAATTTCTATCAAACTTGTGTAATTGTTAATAAACTTACTTAATAATCCTTTCTATTGAAATTTTACACATTTTTACAGTTTTGTACAGAATCTTCGCCAATTATAATTAAATCACTCTGTAAACACATTAAAATAACGCTCCGCATAATAAAACATGAATACATATTTTATTACAAATCAATTAACTTTTTGGCATGAATAATTTATTGCGGCGATAAACCTTTGAATTGGCGGATGGATTTGCAAGCTCTTGTAAATTAAACGCAGCTGCTGCTTTAATCACAGCGCCGCTTATTAATGCGGCATAGATTAACGCTATATGCACAAAATATATATATATATATAAAACCCGTATTCATAAATTCACAAAACTGCAACGTGGCAAGCAAAAACCGGTGAATCGTTATTTAAAAATAAGTAAAACATAATAATTAATAAAATATGAACAGCAGGATTATGAGCGTTATTGAAATCATTCAGTTGGCATCGAGGTTTATGGTAATGTAAATTGAATGTACATGTCAGGACATTTGTATACTGCATTGATTACAATATTTAATAATTGAAATAACGTAAATTTATTCGAAAACTAAATATTTTTATTATTTGAATCCATGGATTTTAATATTTTCGTATGAGGTTTTTGTGCAATAAAACCCTCAATAAATATAAATATCAGGCAAACACAGCAAAATCTCCTAATTTTTGAACGACCGAAGAAATCGCGACTTTGAAATTTATAAACAGATTCGGCTTGTTTTAAGTCATAATCAGCCAAAACTATTACAAAACAGATATAATTATGATTTGAGTATCGCTGTAAATATTTGGTCCACGACTTATTAATTTATATTTTTTTCGTACTGTGAATTGTAAAATGATGTATTTAATAGATCTGATAAGGTTTCTTTGTTAAGTTATTTAGATTTATGCTTTGTAAGAGACGTGTAATACATTTCGTTACGACTGGTCACGCAAGAAATGTTTTACAATTCGCACCGGTCCCCACTTAATCTATATTATAGCAACACGTACTTAAGCATAAATAAAACCGGAAGGTGTATTTGGGTTGAAACTGGATAATTAACATTTTTAAATCAAAACTTTTTGATCGAAAATAGCCAACAGCGAGTAGTTTCTTATGGTATTTAAAAAAAAAATTAGTTATCTCTAAATAAGATACGGCATAAAAAATATTGCAATAAAAGTAACAACATAATTTAAAACTGCATACTTTTTATCTCAAACAAATTTAAATAGCATTATTAGTTTATGAAGAAATGTAACTTGAATTTAGTGTTTTGTGTGTGTGTTTCAAAATTTAGTAAAATGTAGCGAACTGTATAAATTATGCTTTAAACTCTATAATGAAATATTAAGAGAATTTTGTGAATTTATTTCCATATTTGAAATATTTTTGAATCTTTTTTCATTTTTCAGTCAAATCAGTCAAATCCAGTCATATTCAAAGCAAATAAGTCAGAATGAGGTTATAACTGAAACATTTTTTTTATAATCTATAGACGGCACTGAAATCGGCGAAACGTATTTATATTCGTTTTTCAAGGAAAATCTCCGTGATTTATTACAAAATGATGCAACAATAAAAGAAAAGTTTTATTTATCTTCGAGGTGCTTGTTCGTAGTGAGTTCCCTCGCCTCTCGCCATCGCACAATGGTGGATTTTGCACTTTTAGGTGGACAAAAATATTTTGTTATAAAAATGGATTTAAAATAATGGTTAGATAACGGGAAACTTAATGAGAAAATCTAAACATTAAGGGGGGGTTTGTTTAGGGGGTTGAAAAATAAATTTGGTTTATACAACTTATACCACTCGTGTTATTAGTGATTTTCGCAAATTTATTCCCGTTTTCGGTACACATTATGTTGCTTTAAGGAAACCACACTTAAAATATTTATTTTTACTGAATTTGTAAATCCTTCAAATGAAGTTCAAATGTTCCTTCTTCATTGGTTTTAAGAAATACTGCTTCTTTTCTATGGGCTTTCGATCATTATTTTTTCGTTGATATTTTAAAGTACGCAAATCTTTGTTTTAAAGTGCTTACATTATCTGGTGTGCCATCATAACAGTACAACTGGTAATGTTCCAGATATTTAAGTTTTTCATCCAAACAGGCAAATCTTGCTGTTGCTTTTGGTCATAAAGATATTTATGGCTCACTATTTTTATACCCAAGGTACCAGGTGTGCCCAAAACAAAGAAAATAGCACTTTATTACATTTGAAACAAATGTTGATTTGTTTTTATTGTGATATGATCTATAAAAGATATACTCTAATTTGGTCATCCGCAGCTATCCGCACCCAAATTGTATGTCATTATTAGCCTAAGTATGTGAAGTATACAATACAATAATAAGAATTTCTCTTCGTCTTTTAAACATAAAAATTTAGTAATGCTTGCATTAGAAGAGAACCTTTTTTTGAAATTTTACAAATGATATAAATTGACGTTAAAAATCGTTTAAATATATCAAGAAATATTGATTCTTACCTGGATTATTCGAATCCATCACAATCACTTCAAAAGATTAGGTGGACAACACACATTTTTTATTTGTTTACAGGTTTACATTAATAGCGCTGAGAACATTCAAATGTAGTTCGTGAAATGACCAACTTTCAACTACTTACACACGTGCGCACGGTGAAAGGTTCGCGAGTGCGAATTGTAAATAATTATTACTGGCTATTCCTATGGCTCTGGGAATTTTTGGGGATTATTAACTTCACTTTTGAAATTTGACTTTTGACCGGCTAATTCTTAATAATCAACCTACGTGCATCGGGGTGCCTAATTAAGGAGAGTCTCCTCACCTCTAACTATTCAAATATGTAAGTTTTCGTTATTTCGATCCTCATCTTCCATACCCTTATTGTTTGGCTCTCCGAATATTGTACACAGCTTAAAACTGTATAATCAGAACTTAATCATCTTTTATGTGATGTATGTACAGTTACACGGATTTCTTTTGACAGTGCCCGTGCGAGAAGGATTTTTCTTTTCCGATATGCTCAGCTCTCTCGGTGGTAAGTACTGTTTGTACGTATTTCGCTTCTGAAATTGTTCTTCATCGGTGACGACCATGCCACCGCTGGCACGGTCTGCACCGTGGAGAGATAGCAGGTATAAAATGTTGCCGGCTTATTTTGCGGAAGAAATACCTTAATTCAGCCTGGACTCTGTACGGCTCATTTTGCGATAGAAAGATGTAAATTCTGCCTTCACCTTGTACGGTCATTATTTTGATTGTAATTAGTAATAAATATTTTAAATCGTTTTTTTAAACAATTTTATTTAATAAGAATAAATAACTTACATATTTATCAATCTTGAATTGTCGTCATATTTATGCATATACAAAATTAAACCTGTATCTGGGTTCGATACTTGATTTCTCCCAACTAAAATTATTGTATGAACATATTTGAACTTACGAAGTTTATCATTTTCTTTTAATTAGATTATAATAATATAACGTCTATTAGAACATATATCATCCTCTTTCTACGATTTGGTGTTAATATTGACAAAAGTTATTGCCTAAGTAAATGAAAACTATTTCAAGTTGAACTGATTATAAATTTTTAAGCATGAATATTATATTACAATGATATGTATTATTAACTAATTAATTTATATAAATAAAATACCTGATTAAGTTATAAAAATTCAAGAAAAACGCGTAAAACTTTCCTAGATAATTTATATCATTTAAAAAGAACAATTAAATTGTCATACATAATAATTAACTGTCAATCAACTTTTGTAATATTTCGAAGAAAAATAAGAAATAAAATAGGTCTGTTCTCAACTAACTAAATGTCTTTGAATTGTTTAATGTAACAGTGAATAATAATTAATAATTTGTTTAATTATACTCAACAAAACTATGTGATTCGTGTATATGTTGTATATCAGAAAAATGTAGCTGGGAAATAATTAAGTTGATCGTGTAAGTTTACTGTAGTCCATTTCTTGAAAGACCAATGGGTTTTACCAATAATTGTGGATTAAAATAGTTACAATAATATATAATAGTCATTCACATCTCTATTATCATCGTGAAATTATTCTGGGTTTTTCCATCTTTTTAAATACTTTTATAGGGTAGTAAACATTTACAGTTATCAGTGTCCCCCAGAAAGTTTTTTCTAAAATTTCTGCATTATTTCCAGCACCTAACCTATAAAATAAATGTATAAAATTTTGAGATAACTTAATTAAATACACAATTTATTATTAATATTGCTGGGCCAATAAGTAATTATACATATATCTAGTTGCCACCAAATCAAGTATTATTCAATTATAATCAATCACGTATGTCTAAAATATTTTGGTGGACTATGGAAATTCGCAAACTTATAACTGAGTTATTTTACAGGACTTTTACAGTCTTTTATAGATTTCAACGCGGGATCCGAGCTGGTTCGATTTCAATAGGAAAGTATAAACAGCAGGGACAACTTATTTTTTACTGGTGGATTTTACGACGGGTGTAAAAAAGTTTACAGCCGCAGTATTTTTCAAAGTGACTAGAAATATTGAAAACCGGAGATGTGTACCGAGGGAAAATATTAACACTAAAGAGTTATTGCCCTCAGGAAACGTTTGGTTTTCAAATGCTCCTCCAAATAGCACAAAAATACTGCCGGGCTTTAGTATTATTAGTCAAATTTATGAAATTATTGTTTCTACTAGGGGAAATTATATTGGTGAAAATTTTTGAATTCCACTTTTTACCGGAAAAATCCATTCCGAGGTCATCTGAGGCCAATGCGACATGTTTAGAACCAAATCAATATCAAAAGGGTTAAAAAAAACCAGATGTCTCTCTCTTGTCATATTATTGTTTTCTATCAACCAATTCAAAATCATTGCAGATATGTGAAAATAAAATAAATTTTAATAAAACATAGGCACAATATTGAATTGTATGCCTATCAATAAATTTGAAAATATGTATTTCAAATATTTAAAATTTTAATAAAAGTTGAAATGGTAGATTGGTATATTATATAATATAACGAGCACATAATGTACGAGTCAATTACGACGTTTTTTCTATGACTTTTTTTGCAAACAGGGCAAACACTCTCTTCATTAATCTACGCAAATTCTTTTTAATATAGAAATAATGAAACAGTCAACAAACGTTAGGTTGATTAAATAGTGTGACATTATTATGATGACAGTTCTGTGTTTATTATTCATAAAACACTAGTGAATTATGAAGGCCATTATCTTACTTATATAATGAATGTATTTTTTATGAGTTATAATAATCAATAAACTGCATATTTTATGCAGGAAACATAATTTCATAGCACTATAGTTGTGAGTACCAAACAACATTGAAATTTAATTTTTATCATATTATTCATACAGGTTGGGGCAAAATGATATACTAAATTTCAGAAAATTCGGCTGCTTAGGCCATCGTTTGGACAATTTCATTTTTAAAACATAAAAAAACTGCAATATATGTGCTTTCAATAAATAACAGTATATTATACACCAAGGTTGTGAAGTTTACTATTATAGGCCGAGGTCTATGATACCGCGTGGCGCGTAGCGCCAAACGATACATACCCGAGGCTATAATAGTATTCACAACCATTATATATATATATATATATATATATATATATATATATATATATATATATATATATGCTATTTTTGCGCTACTAGAACAATTACATTGATTTAAAATTAAATATTAAAATACAACAAACAACATCAATCACATCCCATTCTCGGTCCAAAGCGGGCAGAGCTTATTTGCGTAGCAGCTTATTCTCGAGCGGTAATAAAATATCAATTTATTACCTTGGTAGCAAAAGTAGCATTTATTAACCATTAGTCATAAAAATCAATTTCACAGGGCACACATGACATAATGTGTTTTTGACTAGTGCTGCAAAAAAAACGTTTCTTTCGCATCGTTTCTCACGTTTTATCTTCGAAATGTGGTGTTCCATTCTGCCAGACCCTGTATTAAAGTGGATCTGTCAGCGTCAGACATATTTAATTTAAATATAAATTATTTCGCAAGAAATTAATTCCACAAATTAAGTTGTGTGTTCGTACATTATGTTCTAGTAGGGGACATATTGAATCGCCACGACATTAATGCGCAATCCTAAAAGCTTTTTAATGTAATTAATGCGCGGCAACAAAGTGCAAATTATATTTTCATTTGTACGAGAAATTACAATTTCGCACGACAAGTTTTTGCAGAACCGGCGAATCTGGGTAGAAGCCAACAATTTTGCATAATCTTATTCAAATTAAACTCGATTGAGTACAATCTCGCTGGTAATTTAATATTTGTTAATGTATTTATTGTATTATATTTTAATACCGATATGATTAAATACTAAGGAACATTAAAGTGCCGTTCCTTTGGAAGGAAACTGAAGCAGGTGATTTCGTTTACCTTTGAATTATGCGCGCATGTTAAAGAATCCGATGTGGATGAAGTGAAATCCGTGTCGTCAAATTTAAGCTGCTGAGTATAAGTAAGAGAGTCTTAGTGTTATTGATAAATAAATGTAGGTAATTAGTCACTGCGACTATTAAAACAATTCACGCACGTTAGAGTGCCATGGAGCGAAATATTCTTATTTCTCTTAATATTTTTATAATAATTAACACAAGGGGCATGTCCGTGGATCCATTCTGGACTTATCTCATTAAAAAAAGGACCTACTGCACTCTGGTTTTTAACGGCTCATATAGTAAAGTTAGTGTTTGTTCAAATTTTGAATTGCTTGAATTTAATGTACACCTTAATTGTTCATAAATATTTCATTTGTAATATAAACTTGAACCCATCGTATTCTTGTTCCATCTAAACTCTAAATATGTTAACAATATGTGACGGTATCTTCCCCTCGGAATTCCTTTTACTAAGTTAAATTCATATTTCTACAACTCTTTGCACAAAGGGAAATTTTACACTAATCAGCATAAAAAACAACCTTTCGTGCTACATTGCCTACTTCCACTTGCGATGGGCGTAATCCAGTTGTATCCTCTTTCACTAATCATTTGTGAGGAACGTCCGTGGGTGCGGCCAGCGGAGGACATTAAGCGAGGCTCCTTTTTCAGGATCCCGTCTCTGCCGAGGACTCGATCCTGCAGGGCTCCACACTTTTTGGTCGTCGCAGGGGGTGGGCGGCAGTCCGCAAAGTTTCCGGCCGGCGGTGGCCCACTCCTTCCTGATTTAATAAAAAAGATGCAAGTTTCCGGAAGTGGCACGGCCGGCCGGAACGACGCGGAGGGTCGGACGAAAGTTGACTTACCTGGAACAAACAAGGAGTAATGAGTTTTCGCGAGAGCACATACTTTCAGCGAATTACAGGATTTTTTTATCAACATTTATTAACATATTTTTGTCCTAATAACATAATTGCTTTGCTTGAAAATAGTACGTGTAAACGTCCACGTACAATTTATGGAAATCTGGTTTGTTCATTCACTTTAATTACCATAGTTGAATCTCCTTTAAATTTAATATATTTTGTTATGAATGCACAGAAAATTATATAATATGAAATTATTTGATCAGTTAAATTCCAATTACCTGAAAGCATTGAAGAATTATAATTATGGCTCGGACCTTTAATAATTTTCATTATAATCATAATCATATTATATATAATTATTATGTACTTTTATGTTAAGCAAATTGTAACGTTAGTTTTGGAACTTACCGTGGAGATTGCGTGGTTGCCTAGAATAGCGACCTAATCAATACCTAATCAGTTTATATATTAGCTAGCATTTAATCTAATTAATCGCTGCTAGGTTGTACACACTTCGACATTAATATCGATACAGATTTGGGAGGTGGTAGTTTTAAGAAATAGCGAAGAAATACCTTGGCTTTGCGGGATTCTTGGTACCTAAGCGATCCTTGGCCGTAAAATGTAAATTATTTCTCCGAACAATATCTTTCGCTTGGAATAAACATATCTGTATTCAAACTGTCTATATTATATTTAGATAGTTTCAAATTTCTGTGCTACGGATGCGATGCGCGCGCATTTTTATTTTAAATAGGCGCCAAGTCTGTAATATCGAGTATGGGCTACAATATGCGTATTATCTCTTCTTCGCGGCGTACAATATTATTGTGTGGTTTTCTTAATACACATTTCACTCGAGCAGTGTGTTTGTGGTTGTTAAACATATATATATATATATATATATATATATATATATATATATATATATATATATATATATGTATTTATACAGGGTGTAACAGAAATACGTGTGTTAATTTTAAACATTGGTAGAACTCGTTAAATAAAACATTTTTTCTATATGTTTTTTTTTTTCAAAAAGCAACGTTAAACTGATGTAAAATATGTTCTAGTTTATCTACTAAAACGCGTATCCGCCTATGGTTAAAGGTGTGCAGCGATAAAATATTTTGTTGTGATGGCAACGGTGTCATAAAGGTACATCATTGCTTGTTAATCAAAACATGTTTAAGATATTGTGCACTGTACAATCTTCGGGCTTCTGCGGCATTTCCAAAAGCTCGGCCATATACCAACACAATATCTGTTAATTCTTGATTAGAAAAATTTGGCATTTTGAAATAAACTTCACTTGACAATTATAGTGACAGTACCTGAGAACGGCTCGTTCGGTCAAAATTAGGGGGCAAAAAAATATTTTAAAAACCTGCAAATTTTGAAAAAAACCATATAGAAAAAATGTTTTATATAACGAGTTCTACCAATGTTTAAAATTAACACACGTATTTCTGTTACACCCTGTATATATATATATATATATATATATATATATATATATATTTTAAATAAAGAGATAATTGGGTCATAGGTGCTATTAAGAAATAAAAGTTTTAAGCAAATGTTTAGAAATAAATATCATATTTTTAAGTATACGAAGGAAGCAAAACATGTGTTGTGGAGAAAAATAAAATGCCGAGTGATACGAAAATAACACAATAATTATCGAAATAGTGATTAAGACCTTAAAAATATTGCACCTCAAAGTTAGAAAAATGTTAAAACAAAAATAATTTCAAAAATGTCAGAAATGTTGATAAATTATCGGTCCACAAAGAGACACATATACGTGTGATGATAATGCTCAGTATAATATTTATATATTTTACCGCCAACGGTTTTTTAATTTTTTTATTTAAATATAAAATTAAATTACCTTACAAAAAATATTTGATATACGAGGTGTGGCTATTAAATAACGAGACTGTTGTGATTACAGACGAACTGTGCATGTCAAAAGGTTGTACGGCACACCATTCTTTAGTGTAAAACCCCCTTTATCGGCTGCCGTAAACTGCATCCCAGTAAATAGATTTGTCTGCGCGTGGCATTTATTTTCATAACTTATGTTTTTCTAATTTTCCGGAAAAATGTTAACTAATATTATTGAACAGAGAGTTGTCATAAAATTCCATATGAAACTTGGACAAAAGGCTAAAGAAATTTATGAGTTATTAAATAAAGTGTATGGCAACGAATGTTTATCCCGTTCACGTGTTTTTGAGTGGTATAAACGTTTTTAAGACGGCCGAGAAGACGTTGAAGATGATGCCCGCCTAGGTCGTCCTGTCACATCAAAAACAGACAAAAACGTCGAAAAAATTACTTCACTGGGTTCCAGAAGGTCAAAATATCAATCAGGTATACTACCTTGAAATCCTTGCTCAGCTGCGAGAAAGAATTCGTAAAAAAAGACCCGAATTATGGAAAAATAAATCATGGGTGCTGCATCAAGACAATGCACCAGCTCACACTGCATTGTCAGTTAAACATTTCTCGCGAAGCACAGCATCCCGGTGTTGGACCACCCGCCTTATTCACCTGACCTGGCTCCGTGTGACTTTAACCTGTTCCCCAAGATCAAATCCGCGTTAAACGGGACATGTTTCGACAGCGTTGAAGAAGTTAAAAAAAGCGGCAAACATCATTGAAGAGCTGACGAATGAAGACTTCCAGCACTGTTTCAATCAGTGGAAAAGTCTAGGGATCGTGGAGGGGTGTATATTGAAGGGGATAACTAATTTATATAAATAAATTTAAAATATTTGTTTTTACAGTGTCAGTCTCGTTATTTAATAGCCACACCTCGTATTATATATTTATAATTATATTTGTTTTTTTTTAATTTGTTTTAATGTTTAGATGTTTATGTGAATAAATTGCATAGGTTGATGATTAATTAATGTAATGAGTTAATGAATATGCGTAATTGCAATGAAAATCTCAATTACGACGTACAAGGGCGTACGACATTTCATTGGAAGCGGAAAATTATCAGGAGCATGAATATTGCATTAAAATTATGATTGGACATTTAGATTTGCGAGAATATGCAAAATTAGATTTGCAAATAATCATTGTTGTATCGTCGCCGAGCATACGAGCCGGATTTGACGACCGACGCCGGAAAATGTCAAGTTTTGAAGATCGACGATTGCTAAATCAACATACAATAATTGCCTGTCTGACCCGAGGTTATATAAGGGCTAGATGCGCGAGACACGTAGACTTGCGTTATATTCCCCGCCAGTCCACGTCGTTGCGTGAACGAAAAAGAAGAAATTATTAAAACAAGTGGCGTCAAGCCGATAGTGATTTCCGTTTGTAAGTGTCTTTAAACAAAAGTGTCGCACGAGTGTTTACGTACACATAACCAAACAATTTTTAAATAGTTAGCAGTCGCATCCGAGCATATATCCGCATACGACGTCAATTAGGGAAACCTTGTAAATTCAACAATAGTGTAACGAACATTTTCGCGAGTATGCGAAGGAAATCCTTAACAGCTGATCCAACATCAGTGAGGAAAGTGAGCGAGAACATCATCGTCAAGGAGAATTATCGTCGACATATTTCTGGAGGAGGAAACCACAGCCAGATCATCAACACAGGAGGAATGAGCGCTCGACATCACCATCGTGGAAGTTTGCAGCACAGAGGAATTGAACTTCACTTAATTCGATTAGACAGGAGGACCAACTGATATTACAAGTTCCCGGTACAGAAAGTTCCGTGAAGAGAAAGAATTGCAAGGTAGAAATAAACCATTTACATAACTCAATTACTAAATTAATTGTGCAAAGTAGGATTATTAGGGAAGTATTGTAAATTAATTAGGTTATACGTTGTTAGTTAGGGATAATTTTCTCTTGTACGCGATTTAATATTAAATTTAGTTTATGTTTGGGCAAAAATAAAAATAAATAAAACTAGATATCTCGAAAACAACACCACCAACAGCAACTGGAGCTGGAGCAGGGGAACATCGAAAGAGTTAAAAAATATGTATATCTAGGCACCGTTATTAATGAGCAATGGGACCAGACACAGGAAATAAAAAGCGGGATTGAAAACAGCAGAAATATATTCATTTAAATTGTGACGTACCTGAAGGGCAGTCGGCGCGTTAGGCCGTGGAGCGAGTGGAGGGTCCCTTCGAAGTAGTGACGAGGGCCAGGCTCTCGGTGTCAGAGAGTGGGGGGGGGTTAAAAAAAAGGCTCCACGTAATTTTAACCTCGTGGCTACTTCGTCGCAAAGGGGGGGGCTCCACCCTACCTGCGTGGGTGGACGGCAGACAGTCAGCGAAGTTCAGAAATCACGAACTGTCACAACGCTGACCGCTTGGCGCCAACACCACCAGGTTTAAATCTCGCAGTGAGAATAGGAAACTGTAACTGAAATAAGAGAAAACGTGGGGGAACAAAAAATAACAGGTGTGAGTTTGTAGTGTAATATCGGCGTTTATTCACACACAAAACGATGGACACCGTGTCCGCGCTCCTGAAAACAAATACCTCCGAACGCCACCCTTTCGCGCAGGGTTTACTCTATTCGGCCGAATAAAATAAGCTCCTAATCGCGCGATTGAAAGGGCCGAGGGAGCAACCTTTCTCGTACACAGCGCAAGACACGTACGACACGAAACACGTAAACGCAATTACACATAAAAGAATAACCAGAAAAGTGGCTCAATCGAGCACACAAGAAAAAAATATATATATTGGGATCTCTGGCCTGTGTTCCTGAGGGTCTCGCTGGTGGCTGGGTTCAGCTCCCGGAATGGCGACGGCTTGCGTCGTAGGCACCTGGTGCTCGTTCGCGGCCTCCAGCCAAGAATGTTCTGGCCGAGCTGCTCAGCCCGTAGCTAAACGCTCAGGTGTTATGAGCGTGTTCTCTGCCCCGTACTCGGTGCCTCAATCCCCCTCAAGGGTGGTTAGCTGAGAACCGTTGATTATTCCCGTAAACCGGATGGATGAAACCTTAGCTCAACGGTCCTTCTGGCACGATCTGTACTGGACACGAGTCAATTGAGTTCTGCCTCATGGCGGCGCTCCGCCGGCGAAATTTAAAAATCGCTCACGGGGAAACGCGTCACCACAACAAAAAAAAATGCGACCACGGTTGCCTATCGTGCAGGTCTATACGCCAATTAATTATTAAAATGCCGTTTCGGCCAACGCTATCTCTGGACCGTTACAAAATGACCACAGCCTTTAAAAGTCGTGATATAACAATTGACACCAAAATGAGACTCTTACGCTGCTACGTATTCTCTGCGTTATTTTATGGAATGGAAGCTTGGACGCTGACGGTTGCTAACACAAAAAAGCTAGAAGCATATGAAATGTGGCTCTACAGAAGGATATTAAGGACATCATGGAAAGACCGTATTACCAATGCCGAAATACTAAGAAGAATGGACAAAACGACAGAAATTCTGACCACGATTAAAACCAGGAAACTACAATACCTGGGACACATCATGCGCAACTCTAGTAGATACGGACTCCTTCAGTGCATACTACAAGGCAAAGTTGAAGGAAAAAGAAACATATGAAGAAGACAAATCTCGTGGCTTAAAAACTTGAGAAGTTGGTTCTCCACATCAATCACAGGCCTCTTCCGGGCAGCTGTGAACAAAGTTAAGATAGCCAATATGATAGCCAACATCCGAAACGGATAGGCACTTGCAGAAGAAGATCTCGAAAAAATATATTTTCTGTTATTTTGGTCGGTGCCTATGGATCTGTTGTTATTGACTATAGAAAAAATGTGTAAAGGAAAAAGTTGTACAAAATTTTGTGCTTTATAATAAACTTTAACCGATTATTTTATATAAGCTATAATTTTTGAGTTATGACACAAAGTTGAGTTTTTTCTAATGGAAACCATAGTTGGCGATGACTTTATAAAAAAAATGATATACCACTTGATATAGTTATTTTTATAAATAATTAAATTATGGTCATTTTTTAGTTTTCATTTTCGAACTATTCAAGAAGTACGCTATGGAAACAATTGATAGACGCGGAACGCGTTAAATAATAAAATTCAAGTTAGTAATTAAAATTTTTCTTTTCATTTCGAAATTATAAACATTATTATTTTGATGTAAAATGTTTCCGTTGGAGTCACAATTTTATATAAAAATATTTTCTGATAAAACAAACCTACATAAATACAAAACTACTAAACAGGGAATGACAGACGTAAATAAAGTTAGGAAAGTATTAAAGACTAGATATGTTCAACAGGTTTATCAATATGATTAATGTACACCTTTTTAAAACAGAATTTGTTGCTTTTCTAGCAGAGCGTATATCAATATTAGCAAAAACTTGTAGTACACCTCCTCTAAGGTGACGTACGTTGAGGACGTACGTACTGTGACGTACGTTGTTTGATGCACCGTATCTTTTACCATTCCCCATACATAAAAATCTAAAACAGACAGATCGGGAGATCGGCCACCTCTATAATTGTCGTATGTATCTATCAATTGTTTTTATAGCGTACTACTTCGAATAGTTCGAAACTGAAAAGAAAAAAAGGCCATAATTTATTTATTTATAAAAATAACTACGTAAGATGATATAACATTAAAATCGTTGAAAAGAGGATTTTCTTATAAAGTCATGGCCGACTATGGTTTCCATTAGAAAAAGCACAAGTTTGTGTCATAAATCAAAAATTAAAGCTTAAATAAAATAATCGGTTAGATTGTATTATTAAGCACATAATTACCTATAACTTTTACCTTTAATTTTTTTTTCTAAAGTCAATAATAACAGAGCCATAGGCACCGAACAAAATAACAAATAATATATTTTTTCGAGATATCTAGTTTGCTATGCATTTTTTCCAAAAAACAAAAACCTCATGAAATTGAGCTTGTAAAACTGCAATTCTTTCTCCACTTAATCGTCCCTCTATCTCCGCTAGTTTACGAGATCCCCATACTAAACATCCAAAGAAACTCACCCTGTATATACGAGGTGTGGCAATTAAGTTCCGAGACGTTCCGTTTTTTTTTAACGAACACCTGCGTAGCGAGAAGAATGAAACGGGCGTGGTTTAGATCTGCACATATCCCTTGACCTTAAGTAAAAATTTCAAGCAGCTGCAACAAATAGTCTCGTTATAATCATCAAATAACGAAGGTGAAAAAACTGATCGCGCCGAAAAAATATTGGATACAAAAATTGAGCAAAGAGTGAATTTAAAGTTTTTGTTAAAACTCGGGAAGTCCGCGACTGAAAGCTATGTAACTTTGCAGAGGGTTTACGGGGATGATTGCCTTTCCCGTGCCAGAGTTCTTGAGTGGTACAAACGTTTTCAGGAGGGGAGGGAGAATGTTGAAGATGACGAGTGCCCCGGGCAGCCTGTGACTTCAAAAAGTGACTTGAGCAATCAAAAAGTAACCCAGATGGTTCGAAAAGACCGTCGATTAAGTATTAGGGCCATTGCTGAATATGTGGACATTAATAAATAAACTGTGAGACAAATTTTGCACGAGCAACTAAACATGAGGAAAGTGTGTGCTAAACTTGTGCCCAGGCTCCTAACGGTGGAACAGAAAATGCATCGTCTAGACATTTGTTCTGACACCCTGGAATGCATTGAAAAGGACTCAGGCTTATTGTCAAGAGTTATAACTTGTAACGAAACATGGCTTTTTCAATATGACCCTGAAACCAAGCGGCAATCTATGCAGTGGAAGACTCCAAACTCTCCGAGAGTCAAAAAAGCTGGGGTTGAGCAAATCCAAATTTTAAGCGATGTTGATTGTTTTCTTCGATATACGGGGTGTAGTTGACATGGATTGGGTACCACAAGGTCAGACAGTAAATCAATATTATTATTTAGATGTTTTACGAAGACTTGGAGAAAAAAATCGCAAAAAGATGCGCGAAATGTGGAAAGAGAACTCCTGGATAATCCGTCAAGACAACGCGTTGGCTCACAACATGCACTCTGTCAAGGACTATTTAGCCAAAAACCAGGTCACAGTCATGGAGCACCTACCTTATTCGCCAGATTTAGCACCCTGCGACTTCTACCTAATCCCAAAAATCAAATCTTGCTTAAAATTAACCCGCCACGAGTCATTAGAGGACGTAAAACAAAAATCGACGCAGCTACTCAAGAGCCTGTCGGAAGATGACCTGCAGTACTGCTTCGCACAGTGGAAGGTTCGCATAAAGAGGTGTAGGGATGCGGAAGGGGAGTATATTGAAGGGGAAAAATAAAAAATTGTAAAAACTTGCGAAATAAAGATGTTATAGCAACAGTCTGGGAACTTAATTGCCACACCTCGTATATATACGAGGTGTGGCTATTACATAACGAGACTGACACTGTAAAAAAAAATATTTTAAATTTATTTATATAAATTAGTTATCCCCTTCAATATACACCCCTCCACGATCCCTACACGTCTCCATACGAACTTTCCACTGATCGAAACAGTGCTGGAAGTCTTCATTCGTCAGCTCTTTCATGACGTTTGCCGCTTTTTTTAACTTCTTCAACGCTGTCGAAACATGTCCCTTTTAACCCGGATTTGATCTTGGGGAACAGGTTAAAGTCACACGGAGCCAGGTCAGGTAAATAAGGCGGGTGGTCCAACACCGGGATGCTGTGCTTCGCGAGAAATGATTTAACTGACAATGCAGTGTGAGCTGGTGCATTGTCTTGATGCAGCACCCATGATTTATTTTTCCATAATTCGGGTATTTTTTTACGAATTCTTTCTCGCAGCTGAGCAAGGATTTCAAGGTAGTATACCTGATTGATATTTTGACATTCTGGAACCCAGAGAAGTAATTTTTTCGACGTTTTTGTCTGTTTTTGATGTGACAGGACGACCTGGGCGGGCATCATCTTCAACGTCCTCTCGGCTGTCTTTAAAACGTTTATACCACTCAAAAACACGTGAACGGGATAAACATTCGTTGCCATACACTTTATTTAATAACTCATAAATTTCTTTAGCCTTTTGTCCAAGTTTCATATAATATTTTATGACAACTCTCTGTTCAATAATATTAGTTAACATTTTTCCGGAAAATTAGAAAAACATAAGTTATGAAAATAAATGCCACGTGCAGACAAATCTATTTACTGGGATGCAGTTTACGGCAGCCGATAAAGGGGGGTTTACACTAAAGAATGGTGTGCCGTACAACCTTTTGACATGCACAGTTCGTCTGTAATCACAACAGTCTCGTTATTTAATAGCCACACCTCGTATATATATATATATATATATATATATATATATATATATATATATATATATATATATGTATATATATATATATATATTTATATATATAATAATACTCCCTTTTACCACAGAATGGTGTGGGGATATGGGTAATAATAATAAGCGTAATAATTATTAATATCACCCATTATTGTATTATGTAAGTCCTACTGGTTCTGCACCGCTTTGTAGCAAAGTATTAAGAAATATAATTTGTTCAAATTTAACCAATTTATTTATAAACTGATATTGCGTCAAATAATTCTAACCTATTTCTAAAACCATTTCTAACTATAACAAAAGTGGAAAAGAGACGTGTCATTTTTATTGACATTTCCCGTTAATTTTGAATTTTGCTATATATTATCTAATTTACTTCATGTTTGTCTTACGTAAAACAGATTGTAAATTAACTTATAAAAGGAAAAGTTCCCACCAAACTAACAGTTTCCTGATATATTTAAAGTCAATTCTAGTTTCGATTGTTAATCGAAGCATAATAATTCAAAAACTTGATAAAATACCATTTAAAAATATTTTTGTTATTAAATTTAAATGAATATATATTTTCTGTGTTTAAAACTATTTTCCTGAATTTTGTTAAGTTATAATAAAAAAAAAAGTTAAAAAGTTCCGTGCTTTATTATAAAATTATCGGATTACAGTTAACGCAACTATGAAACCGCGTTAAAGGAATATAATTGTAACTAGAAAAGTTGTTTAGGTTAACGATGCCCATCACTGGTATAGTTATTAACGTTATTAGGCCGATATGCAGCAAATATGCAGCAACGGACGCAGGGTAGTGCAGCCGAGGTTTATAAACTTCAACCAAGTCTGTTATTTGCATATCTGCCGTGTGTCGTTCAAGATTTTTCGGAATACGAATATTTTAGCAATATTTAATCCACATAGATGTAGGAGAATCAATTTTAGATTTTCCCTTTGCGTAGGCTAGTATCTTCACTCACCAATTTAATCTGTTTATTTTTGCGCCACCGTAAAAAAAATCTTCATACTCTTTCTGGTATCGTTTCTTCGTTTTTTTGGGCAGCAAGTCAATACTTGCAGACCGGCAACTAACTATGCAATTATTTACTATGGCAAACAGGCATCTGTCAGTCATGGCCTGAGCAATTTTAAATTTGAATTGTTTAACCATGGTGGGCGTGCGTTCCCCTTAACGGCCGGCGTCCGTTAAGAATTCTTAACGGCCGCTGACCGTTTAGCATGTCATTACAGCGCTTTTTTAGTTTTGATAAAACGGTATAACAGTATAGTATTACGAATAATAATGTGTATAAATAATAAACAAGTACAATGATGTTATTTGAATCAGTGTCATATGAAATAAGATTTAAATTTTAATTATTATTTAAAAAAAGGAAAAAAAAAGGTGAATGGTACATTACATTACAAGGAAAGGAAGAGGGATTTTCTGTACCTCTATTTACTCTAGGCGCTACGCTCAGGCTGCAAACTTGTCTCGGTAGAGTAAATCCCGCTTCCTTCCCTTGTTATGTAATATACAATTCACAATAACATTGGTCAAACTGACGGCAAGGGTTTTTATGGCACAATGTTCAATTTAATTTTATTATTTCTGAGGTGGATTCTGGTATAAACGAATATTAAATGGATGATACATTTACAGTTTTTAATACTCTACTACTAGGCTAGCTAATATATATAAAACGTTCTTTATTAAGGCTATCGACCCCGGAAGGGGTCTTTCCGCCCCGGGGGGCTAATAGTTACACACATTTAATTTTACATGTTAAATTCCTATGTTGGACCCTTATCTCAGACACTCGGTATATATAAAAGTGCAAGATTGACATACATCATTAATGACATAAAATATGGGGCATTCCATTAAAAAAAAGGGTTATACCGCTTTGAAATTTGTAAAGTTTGACATTTTTTTCTGAACACCCTGTATTAATAAATTCTTTTAAAGAGCTTGTGTTAGAGTTTCCCGAAAATATGTCAGAGGCAATTAAAGAATGCCACACAGTTCTTAAAGATAGGAGGATTGTACAAAATTTAGAATTCCTAAACACCAACTACAGTTTCGTAAGCGAAGCGATTGACAAACTACGAGGGTAGTTTGATAAATCAGTGACTTTTCGAATTTCCCGCCTAGTAACATAAAATTCAACACTGCTCATGTCAACTACCATCTGTCAATAGACTTCTGTAAAATTTTGAGCAAGCTGCATCATTTGGTTTGTGTTTGGTAGCTATTGACAGCAGACGACCTCGTGAATTTCGACGAAAATGGATAAAAGTGAATTTCGTGTGCTCATTAAGCATTATTTTTTGCGTAAAAAAACTGTCACCGAAACCAAAGAAAGGCTTGAAAAATACTATGGGGACTCTGCACCATCAATTTCAATGGTTAAAAAGTGGTTTACTGAATTCCGTTGTGGCCGTACCAGCACAAGTGACGCCGAACGTTCAGGTCGGCCAAAAGAGGTTGTTATGCCAGAAATCGTCGATAAAATCCATGGAATGATATTGGACGATCGGAGAATGAAAGTGCGTGAGCTGGCTGAGGCTATAAGCACCTCAACAGAGCGGGTACATCACATTTTACACGAATATTTGGGCATGAAAAAGCTATCCGCCCGATGGGTGTCGCGATTGCTCACACTCGACCATAAGCGCAACCGTGTAACCACTTTACAGGAGTGTTTGGCGATGTTCAACCGAAATCCGAAGGAGTTTTTGCGCCGTTTCGTAACCGTGGACGAAACATGGATCCACCACAATACACCGGAGACTAAAGAACAGTCAAAGCAGTGGACTTTTCCGGGGGAACGTGCACCGAAGAAGGCCAAGTTGGGTCTTTCGGCCAACAAGGTCTTAGCGCCAGTTTTCTGGGATGCACGCGGTGTCATTCAGATCGATTACCTTGAAAAGGGTAAAACGATCACTAGCAAATAGTATTCAGAGCTGTTGGACAGATTCGACACTGATTTAAAGCAAAAACGACCGCATTTAGCAACGAAAAAAGTGTTGTTCCAGCAGGATAATGCACGGGTGCACACGTGTGTAGTCTCCATGGCAAAAATCCATAACCTGGGCTAGGAACTGCTACCCAATCCAGCATATTCTCCCGACTTAGCCCCCTGCGACTATTTCCTATTCCCAAACCTGAAAAAATGGCTCGGGGGTAAGAGATTTGGGTCGAATGAAGAGGTAATAACTGAAACCAATGCCAATTTTGAAGCCCTTGGGGGAACCTATTATTTGGAAGGGGTAAAAAAATTGGAACAACGCTGGACTAAATGTGTTGAGCTGAAAGGAGATTATGAAGAGAAATATAACGTTTTTTTGCCGAAAAAAATTTCCTTGTCCAAAAAGTCACTGACTTATCAAACTGCCCTCGTATAAGCAAAGGACACAACTTTGGTAGATGCAGTTCAAATAGTTGAAGATTTTAGGAACGACGTCTCAAACGTAAAGGGATCTATAGGAGAGATTATTAAAAAATAAAATGTGATGCAGTTTTGTCAAAAAGTGAAGGGTTTGGCGAGTTACAAAAAATATCAACAGTTTTAAAAGGAGATTTCGTGGAAGATTTGCTGATAAATATTACAATTGTTCCCAAATTTAAATATGCACCGATTACAAGTGTAATTGTGGTGAGTAGCTTTTCACATTTAAAAAATGTGCTCGGAGATAGGAAAAAAGTGATAGGAGAATGGGATTTTCTGATGAAAATTTAGAAAAGCATTTAATTATTAGTTCATTTAAAAGTGAGCAGTAATAATTATTTGTTATAAATTATTATTGTTATTAATATTAATTACCAAAACCTATGTTATTAAAATATTACTTTTATCTACATTAGTGCGTTCTTATTAATAAAATTATGTTTTGTTTTGTTTTTCTGTATTTTCATAAAAAATAAAATATGCCTTTTCATGTTTTTTCTGCGTTTTTGTGCTTATTCTAATCGTTCTGCTATTTTATATGCTTATATTCTAAGATTTTTATGCATTTTTAAACGCTTATTTTGCAATTTTTCATGCTTATAAATCCGCGCTTTTCTTATTACCAAGAGATGTACTCCTATCCTCCTTAAAAATATAATTGAGGGACAATTGTGGAAAAACCGGAAATACCAGATTGTTTATCATTGTTATTTAGCTTAACATTAAGGAAAACTGTTAACTGGTAATTTAGACAAACTTATTTAAATGACTCGTAATTCGTAATTTAGACATATTTCCATAAACCCTATATACTTTTAACAATTAAGAAACATTATTGTTCTGATAAAAGCAGAAATCCTACAATGTTTAAAATTTTAATTCAATGAAATTATGGAAAACCGATAACTTCTAATTTAGACAAAACTATTTAAATGAAATGTTGCTACTGATTGTGACAAATTATTTCAAAAAATTAAAAGTCCATAAACTGTTAACGAACATATTAGCTGAATGATCAAGTAAAAACATCAATGAGCATGCCAGCTGATGAATGAATTAAAAATTCATGATGGAGGCGCTGGGCCCGTGAAAGCTTTCAGTTTTGTAATCGCGCAAAATATTGAGGTTTAAGGTCTGAATTATTTTGCAGTCACACGAAAACGGAGAATTCCAGATTCGAGCATGCCAGGGTCCAAATTTTCGAAATCGCTCGCAAACTTGCGTATACTCAAGTTACGAATGGTTGGAATACGCATACGTATATTTTGTTGGATACTTTTGCATTCTCCAGTACCCTTCGTAAATCGAAACGTGTGCTTAGATTTATATTAATCGCAAATGCAATGGATGTCTGACAACGCTGTATTATCCGTCAAATCATCAAATAACTATTGCTCAGTTCAGAATTCCCCTGAAATAGTCGTTATGCCACTTATATAAAATGGATAAGAAAAACCGCTGTGCAAATACTACAGTAGAACAAAATAAATTGTTAATCGGTTTTGTGAAAAATCACGAAAATTTGATCAACACAAAATTTAGTGATAGTTTTAAATATTCAGATGCCAAAGCGCTTTGGAGTGAGTCGGCTGATATATTGAACAGCTGCAATGGGGCCAATAAGTCGTGGAGTGGAAGGAATGGCGAAAAGTAAGTCAGTTTATTTTAAATTATAAATGTTCTAAAATTTTGTTATGACGAAAGTAATCTCGAGCTTGCGATCTTGTATGCCCGGTTTCTACCGTTTGCTAATTCAGTTTCCTCTAAAGGCCCAATTGCAGCCAAATTCACTATATCATTTAGGTACCCATCTGTCAAAATTCGACGCGACGTACTTATGCACAACCACTCGTAAAGTTTCGCATGAAATTAGGCACTCGTAAGGTTGCGAATGAAATTTTAAGTATACGTTTATGTTACGACGGTCGAGAATATACTTTTTAGAAAAGCATACGCAACTATTGAAATAAGTGTACGCAAAGTTTTGCGAACGATTCGAGAATCTGCTCCCAGAGCGCGTGACCACCATCGAAGCCCTGCGACACATCGCGAAACATCAACACATCGCGACATATCTGTCAATGCAGACAATTCAATCGGATACACTGAATTCCTTCCGGTGCAATAAATCGCGCGACTGTAATTGAAAATCCGTACATGCAAATGTATCGATTCTTTCAGGCGTGTGCGTGTGCAATCTGCAATCTGCAGGCGACCTACTGCACTGCCAGAGAACCGCGACCGATTACAATATGTTTAATTATTTCTAAAGGCCGTACGCAGATATGACCTTGCAGATATGGGCCGTCATGGCATTGATTTTTTTTTCGGTCGACACCGGCCACGTAACGATAATAGAGGGGGCGTTTTAATTTGGGCACGTTGATTTGGCCACGGCGAAACGCTATTTGCAGGACATCGGTTATGAAGCCGATGGCGGTCTCGCATGCCCCTGGGGATTTGGTGTTTACCAAAACGCTCGTTCACCGTTGCACTGATGTGATTGGCTCCTGCTTCCTGGTACGTTAAATAATATCGAGTGTCGACTTTATGTGAGGGCGGTTATTGGGATTTGTTTCAATTCCACATCCGATAACTGCGAATTTTCGGTCCCCGGCACTCTGCGAAATTCGATTCTCGCTCGCACTTGAATATGTATTGTTCGGCATACTCTTGCCCGAACTGCAAGCCACTTGATTTCTGCTGGGATGAGTTTTTTTTTATTTCAAGTTTTAGTGGTTGCTTATTGATTTTATTTACCTACAGCATTGCGTGCCCAGAGAAAAACATAGGAAGTCTCTTAATTTCGATGTAATTATTACTTATACAGGGTGTCCTAGATAAGGATCAACAGCATCGGGATCTCGGAAGTTACAAAGGCGGTTAAATTAGAAAAAAAGTGGCACAATTTAGTGCTCAGTAATATTCTGTTGAGAAAACAAGAAAATTCCGATATTCGACATAATCCGAAATTTCGCAATATCATTTTTATGTTTTGCTGAAGTTATTTGAAAAGGTATAAATAAACAAAAGGCACTTTCTCATTGCCACTTGTTTAGCTCTACAAGACAGCGTTTATAAATTTTCAGTCTTCAATCATCAACTTTATATTTTTATATGGCCCGTAAATAAAGTACACCCTGTATTAAATAGCATTTCCTATTACAAATTCAACGATTTATATCACAGTATGATTTCTCATGTTTTTATTCAGAAAATAAATCTTGTTAATACATTTCAAACATGTTGGTGTAGTAGGCATTGAAATGAGCGACGAAGACAAAATTTATCACCTAATTTTATGATTTTGAGATAATTAAATATACAAAACAATTCTCATAATACTAGAGTAAAAAAATAATAAGTGTGGTTCTGAATCACTATATTGTTTCTATGTTTAACGACTATTCGTGCTAAATTGTTTTTAGTTACTATTTTGGTACCTATTCTGGGTTAAATTTAAGTAATAATTTTTGTCTTCGTCGTCATAAAATGAACAGAACAATTTGTACAGTCCTGCGGAATGTATCATTTAGTTTTCCATTGTAAATATTTCTAGTGTAACGTTACGTGCCCTTCCGAGGGATGTTCACGCCACCCAATATGCCTGACCTGCCTGAAGGTAGAGAAAGTTGGTCCCATCCCTCTGCAGTCGAAGGGTTGGCATTGTTTGTAAATAGGTTAAAACGTATTGTAATAACCCGAAGAGGCGAGTTCTTTTACGGTCGCGAGTGACTAAGGGTCTCGGGAGAAGCCCCGTCATTTGCTTGCGTATTATTGTGTACAATTTGTGTAATTTCGCAACAATAAATATCTTACATTTTAGGGTAGCAGTTTTGCGTTTGATTACGGCGATCCCCCCAACACAATTCTCATATCACAGAAAACAAATAATAAGTGTGGTCATAAATAGCTAATGTTTCAATGTTTAACAACTATTTTAGGTAAATTATTTCTGGTCACTATTTTGGGTTAACATTGGACATTTGTATTTCTTTGCCGTCATCATTTCAACACCTACTACAAGAAAATGTTCGAAATTTATCAACACGCCTTTTCCTGAATAAAAACATTACAAACAATACTCTGATATCAATAGGAAATTCTATCTAATACAGGGTGCGTATTTTTTATATGCCGATGATAGATTCTTCGTAACGAAACGTTGTACTGAAAATTTGTAAACTCTGCCTTATAGAGCTAAAGATGTGGCAATAAGAAAGTGTCTTTGGTTTTCTTATACCTTATCAAATGACTTCAGAAAAGAATAAAAACGAAATCGCAATATTTCGGATATTTTCGAGTATCTCCGGAAATAAGCGGAAATATCGGATTTTCTCAAAAGAATATTACTGACCACTAAATTGCGCAACTTTTTTGTAATTTAACCGCCTTTGTAACTTTTGCGGTTTCCGAGATCCCCATGCTGTTAATCCTTATCTTAAACTAGCGTTGCGCCGACTCGAATAAATGTATTCGCTCATCTCGAGATGTATTCGAATAACTTGAGATACCAATAGCGGCAATTCGAGTTGGCTCGTGTTCAATCGCGAGCGGTCGGCGATCCAATAAACTTGACGAGCGGCATTTTGTCGGCATCGTTGCTTTTAACAGAAGCATAATGTAGTCGACTCAAATGAAAAACGGCATTTATTAATTCTAAACAAAATTTAATAGTATTATTAATAATATAATATATTAGACAACGTTGAAGGCAATAAGTTAAAAATTATATAACACAAATATAAAAACTCTATAATAATGAATGGCGTACATATCTATATAAGGAAACCAAAATACAATTTCTTATAACATAAAAATAATAATTAAAAGTTAATTAAAACAATTCAAAATAAATATAACAATAAATAATAATTCTTACTTTTCGCTACTACTATTTAGGAAGTAACTGAATTAGAATCACGCAATCGACTATTAAGGAACAATATTGGGTCAAGTTTATTTGGGTGAAGCCTATTTCTGTCTCGATTTGTTAATTGTCCAGCTTTTGAGAAAATTCTCTCAGACGGAACTGAAGTAGCAGGAATGCATAAGTATTTGATGGCCATTTTATATAAATCTGGAAAGAAATTTTGATTCAGTTTCCAAAAATCTAAGGGATTATGTTTACTGTCCAGCAGGGGAATGTCTAAGTATTTGGTCTAAGTATTGTTTCACGGCTACCACAGATTCCGAAACTGGAGCAGTTGAAGGAACATTCTCACCCATTGCCATATTGAAGTTTTTCCATAATTCATTATCAGATTCAACATTTTCAGAATTCGGGGGAGCAGGAGCCAGATTTTTGATCTCACCAATTGGTTCAGTTTCAGTCGTTTGAATTAACTCATCTATAATCGACTACATGGCACTTTCTGCGTTACCTTCAACGCTAAATCCCATTTTTTTAAATCACGGATCAAGGAAACAAGATTTTGCTACAATACTATTCGTTTCCAAATGTCTTAACCGCCTGTCAAGTACATCTAACAATTTTGATTGTAGACTATTGCCTGTTTTTGTTACTAATATTTTATTTCGTATTGTACTTTTTACTGGCACAACTAATGGAATGACACGGGACAACGTAGTATACATTTCTCATGACAGTTCGTTCACCATCTTTTCCAAAGGTTTTAAAAGACTAATGCAATCTGTTATAATTGTTCACTCATTTGCATTCAAGTTTTGTAGTGGCGATTCTAATAAACCCAATGTAGCCGATAATGGTGATCGACTATCCATTAATCTTTGAATCAGATTAATGCAGAGTTCCATCTTGTTGGAACATCTTGCTTCAATTTTAACTGAGGAAGACCCATTTGTTGTTGCATTTCATTTAATTTATAATTGGCTACGTTACTCATTTTAAAATGCATAACTATACGTTTGCATTATTTAAGAGTTCACAAAATTCTGAATTACTTTTTCTGCAGTCTTGGACTGCCAAATTCAAAGTATGCCCTACGCAATAGTGATTTCGTTGAAGTAAATATTCAGCTACTGTTTTATTAATATTGGCGGCATTGTCAGTAACAATTGTTGGCCCAGACACGTCGGCACGTCAGTAGCAAACGACTGCAACGGCACAAATCCCCTGAACGAATGAATAGCTGCGGACAGCTGCGGCACACGCAACTTGGAAATCAAGTAAAGAAACACAGATGCTGACTCGGGTTGGCCAACTCGAATAATCATTCGAGTTGGAATTTTTACGAGTCGTAATTTCTCGAGTCATAGGATTATTCGACTCGGCACAACGCTATCTTAAACACCCTGTCCAAGGTCATTCGTCATTAATTAAGTATTAATTCTAAGATACAAATACAAAACCTTTTCTCCCGACCGTCAATAAACCGACACATTATATATCTGACAATCTACATACTACAGTAACCCTGAAGGGAATAAAATATCCACTTTCCCTAGGGAATAAGGTGAACACATTCGCACGAATAGCTAGGCGAATCCCGATGTGACTGGCGAGGCAAATATGTAATTAAAGTTCACTAGTCATCCACCTCATACCTCACCTCGCCGATCGTAGCGTTCGCGCCAGGAGCTGTTTTTGGGGACAAGGAAACGCTAGTAGCAACGAGGCGAACTCGGTTGAACACTTAGAGAGTATGGGGACGAACGTGCGAATGACACCAGCGCGAATGCGTAGATGCGTCATAACAGTAACTTTAAATTAATTCACAATTTACTTATTGATAATCATCTCATATCTTGGAGGTATAACTTCAGGTAATTGCGATGTGTTGTTGTGGGTTGATACATAGCGTTTAAATAGAACAGATATGACTTTATTTGAGATTAAAAATTGTCAAGATGACAGCTGTGGTTGTGCTTTCGCTACGAGAATTTTCGACGAGCGCTTCAAGTATCTTATTAAAAATCGAAATTAATATGTAAACTTAACGGTCGGGAGAACATTTTTGTATGCAATTCGGGAATATATTTCAATAATTCCTCAGCCGTATACTAGGTGTCCCAAATTGAGTAGGGTACCTTTCTTATTGTCAAAGCTAGAGATCTGGTTAAATAGGCAGTGTTGTGCAGTTTTGTATGCTGGTTCAGATTATATTGAAAACAATTCAAAAGTCAGCGCAGTCAGCCTCTGTGATTGCTTCACGAAGTTCATCTGCATTATTATAATTGAAGTTACTTTCATCAACTTTGTTCTTTTAAAATGGCCTCCAAATAAAGTTAAAAGGCGTCAAATATGCATATCTGGCTAGCCACTAAACAGATGTAGTCGCTATTACTTTGATATTAAAACGCCATCTTATTGATACTATATTTGAATATTTTGTACCAAAGGTAAATTATTGAATTAATCTTTTAAGGTTGTTTAACGAATTTCCTAATAACGTTGTGCAGTTACAGTTCCACGAAATATTATAGCACCATGAAAATGATTTCCCAATATGCCCTAAAACACATCAAAGCTCCACTATGTGTGTGGATTTTCTTGAGTCTCGAATAATGTTCATTATTAAGATTACATTAGGAAAAATTAGAAAAGTAGGATTCACCAGTCCATAAAATTGTATTAATATTAGTGTAATTTTATTGTTATCACCATGACCATTTTTCGTAATTTTGTTGATTAACCATCTGCAAAATGTTAATCCACGGATGTTATCATTTAGTTGTAAAGTCTGTGAAATGTGCAATTTATAAGGGGGAAAGTTGTGCGTTTTAAAATTGTTGATGCTCTAGATCAGTGGTTCCAAAACATATTTGATCTAGTGCTCCCCTTTTCAAAAGAATATTTCTGACCGCCCACTGAAAATATAACTAATATAACAGAACAAAGAGAAATTTATCACTACATGGCGTTATTTTATGCCACACTATGTATAATAAGAAACATGTTATTGTAAATAAAATGCTTTATAATAGTAAACTTATTTAATGAAACTAACAATAGTACCAATAGTCGCGCTGCGACCAAGTTATTGATATTCGGCTCCATATTTGGCAAAACATCAGTAGTTATACTAAGAGAGTACCAACGCACCCTCAGCAGAGGTTACGATTAATTTAATTGACGCTTTTAATTCGCCAATTTAATCAATCACCGCGAGCAGTAACAATAGGTTGATTGCGGAAATATAAATAGCCAAATATATACTGCGCGATATTTTAATCTCTGAACATAGGGTATGTTCAGTTTTAAAACGACGGAATCAATTGTATGCTACAATTCGATGTATATGCAAACAAATTTACTAGCGTGTGTAACTCGATTATTTAAAAAAAATGACAAATAGATAACGTATTTAATAAAATGTCAAAACTGTAGACAGAAAATGTATTCAATGCAAGAAAGATACAATTAGTGCACTGGTACCAATGTGGCATTAGTATATGGACTATGTGCGATTTGTAGCAAATGGACTATGCGCAAGAAGCAAATAGTGCTACATTGTGGTTGAACATTCAATGTTGAAGTCGGTTCTTAAAATAAAACAAAATATTGATATAAGAAAAGTCATCAAAGTGCAGCCGTACCTGAAACGAAATACGGTTGATTATAGAGCAAAAAAGTCAGATATTGTAGGTAGGCGGAAAAATAGCGTGTGTCCCGCAGGCCGAAATGCTTTAGCAGCCCTTCGTTCCCTACTTTAGCTTTAAAGTAAACATTAGCTTTAAAGAGAGGCTTTAGCAGCCCTCGCTCGCTCCGCTCGCTCATGCACCAAGCACCGTGGGCTGCTAAAGCCTATTTTCCGCCCTTGATGCACAATATACTATATCGGTTCAAGTGATTCTGAACTATTTTCAAATTAATTTCAGGAACTGAATAAGTACTGTTTTTGACCATTGTACTACTCTAAGTTAATTTTAATGAAAGATATATATATATATATATATATATATATATATATATATATATATATATATATATATATATATATATATCCACCTATCTTTGTGAGATCCGTTCATGAAATTTATACCATCTCTTTGACATCCTTCAACATTTTAACAACGTTTTACGTGTTAAATCATCTAGAAAATGAGGTAGAAGCGCGTAGTAAACATTTCGGGAGGATGTCAAATTACACTATTTTATAAAAGATCGTATATTTTTAGTTCCGTTTCATACTGATTAGGAGGCGCGCAAGAGAACCGGTTTTGTATATTCTGCATAAAGACTTCGCATATTTTTAGCGGCTGTCGTGACATCCGGATGTTGATCGTGTATATTAATTTTTATTTGACGCCCGTTATAACCTCAAAAATGTGGCAACGTTGTACAAGTGTGTAACTGTGGTATTTGTGCGATTGTGCTTTATATTCTAGGTAAGTACACAATTAATTTAAAATGTTCAATCCCAATCCATAGAGTCGGAACCTGTTCCCCTCAGATGGTATGTGGTCACAGCTTGAAAAGTCCGTTAATAAGGGACTTCCCCGGCGTTGTCCCCATTTGCAACCTCGTGGAGTGGACTTCCCCGGATGACGGAACTCCAAATTGATGACGCTAACATAATAATAGTAGCGTTTTGAATTTCGTGTCGGGTTAGAATTATTTTAATTCCATTCAAATATTAATGTGAAAGCTCAAGCAGAGACTCATTCTTGTTATATTTGACTAGAATTGGCGAATTACCCGGCTGACGTAGTGCCTAAGTATCGATGCAATTTAAGACATATTTCCGTAAGGGTCTAACATAGATTTGGCAATCACAAATTTATTTCTATTTTAACAGAACACATATTTTAAATATGAAAACTTAAACTCAGACTCTTTTTTTTTCGACCGCGCAGTTTTACATTATCGTTATTGTTGTATTATATTGTTACCGGTTTGTCCTGTAACTAACGATTGTGACAAATAATCGACCAATTTTAAGCATTATTTTGTGATTAATAGGTACAATATCCAACCAGATATCACCATGTCATCACGAGGAAAGAGTATTTTAGCTATGCTTTCTCATAAAGACACTATACGACTAGGACAACTAGAGCTAGAACAACCAACGTGCCATACTACCCAAGGTGTAAATTTAAGAGAAATTGATGTAAATGTATTAAAAAAGAAAATCCTCGGTGAGTTACCTATTCTTTCTAAAACTGTTTAAAAAAAAAAAAACTATAAATTTGAGAAAGTTAAAGTTAAAATTGAGATAAAAATGAGATTCGAATCATTACTTCTTACAAGAGATACGAGGTTGACAAATAGCGTACTTATTTTATTAAAAATCGTGCCGAAGTAATAATTTCGGTCCCGAGGAGGATATTCACTCTTTTTCCTAAGGGGAAATAGACATTGTGGAAAATGTTATACTCGTCATATTCGTACAATAGGTATTTTAAACATTTGCAACTTATTTATATTTATGTTAATACTGCTACAGTGATTTATTAAAGGAATGCCTGAATATGGTTCATAGAGGAATATCAGGTCATTTTGACATTTTTTGTTCCCGGGAAACGGGAATAAAAAATTTATAATATATTTCCCGGGAATCCCTGAAAATAGAAAAATAAAATAAAGATGAAAATAATCAAATAAAGATCTATTTAAAAAAACCTGGTTAAATTATAAAATAAAAATAGACTAATTAACATTAAAATCAGGTAACATTATACTATTTTATTGGTTTAAAAAAATACGTTGAAAAAGCCCAGCGAGAATCGCTCAAATATGATGTTTTTGTCTGCAAAAATTTGACGATGCTATGAAAAATCTTTCACTTTCATGTGATGTAGGCACTATCGTCATCAGAGCATCCAATAATTTATCTAAATTCTTTGTAATTCAAACAGTCACATTTATTTTTTGTATTTTTGTTGACGATGGGGAGGGGGGTACCCTATAGCTATAGCTTACGGACACCCCAATGTATACTAACTCTAAAAACTATAATTATGTGCAGGCATCTTTCTCCATTCACGCATTTACGGGAAGAAAGACATGAAATGTGTATATTAAAAGGAGAGGGAATGAGTGGTCGAAACGTTCATACCAGTATCGAAGAATAGACGATTTCGCTCATAAATCAGTCATCATTTACAATAAACCCTTAAAATCTAAAAGTGTCTTTCGTGAGTTCGCACTTCCGCTCCATAAAACAGCGCATTTGGCGCGAATAATAACAGTAATAACATAAATTTGTTCAGTAATCATGCCATGATAATATATTAAAATGCAACATTTTTGTATTTTTCGTCTATCATTACCCGGGAATTTTTTTTTCCCGGGAAGTGGGAAATACAAATCTTAAAAAATTCCCGGGAACGACCCTCTTGAAAAATATTGTTCATTTTATTCGATTGATTTATTTTTTTAGGACCTTTGTCTCCAAAATCTGTAAAACTTACTGAAACAGTAAATTTTCAAATGGATGTGAATAGCAAAAACAACAGAAATAAAGAAAATACATCATCAATAGATATTCTATGTAGCAAAAGTATTACTGAGAATATAAAGGTATTATCGAATTTTACTATAAAGCCTACAGATTTGCAATATACAGAGATACCTTTGAACGTCCAAGAAGGAGATAACAGATTCGAAGTTTTCGAATCGGCTGATAAAGAAATAACAATGGTAGAACCTTCACTAATAGAAATACATTCTAATGAACAGACCAATGACAAGTCCGAAGAGATTACATTTACTCAGTTGACGAACGTATTTCCAACAGCTGATGCCGAGTTGAACTTTTTTGGTCAGGAACAGAGCCCATTTTCAGATTCTGGAACAGAATATGTTCCATCCACTCCTTCGTGTGCCAGTGATTTAGGTAAACTTGTAATCTGGTGTCGGAATAATTCTTTTATAAAGGTTTTATTTCTTCAGGTTTATCAAGTGACTCAAATGAGAGTGTTGAGCTTCCTTTATCACTTCATTCCAAAGTAGATATTAGTAAGTCAATGCCAGATAAGCGAACACAATTAAACGAAATTGAAGAAGACGGTACAAATGCAAATTCACAGAAACAACATGAACAGAGTGGAAGAAATAACGAGAACTTAACTCAATTTAATCAATTCGGAGTAGTTTTACTACAAGTAGAAATATAAAAGGAACGCTTAAAAGAGACAAAAAAGAACATTGTATTTTTTGTGAGAAGAATATAACCAATTTTTCACGACACTTGATTCGTAAGCATGAAACCGAAATTGAAGTTATTAAAATAATGTCACTACAAAAATCTTCGAAACAGAGAAACTGTTTGTTTGACGATATTCGTAAAAGAGGTATTTATATTTGGAAGTTAACTTATATATTTAGCTTATATAATTTGCATATAGTTGGCAGTTGGAATGTAGATTTGCAAAACCAGAATCTACATCTCACAATTATGAATACAAAGCAGGCCCAACGGTTCATTTTTATAACTAAATATTGTAACGGTCCAGAAATAGCGTTGGCAGAAACTGCACTTTAATAATTAATTGGCGTATAGACCTGCACGGTAGACAACCGTGCTCGCATTTTGTTGTTGTGGTGACGCGTTTCCCCTGTGAGCGATTTTTAAATTCGCCGGCGAGACGCCGCCATGAGCAGAACTCAATTGACTCGTGTCCAGTACAGACCGTGCCAGAAGGACCGTTGAAGATAAGGGTATCACCATCCGGTTTACGGGAATAATCAACGGTTCTCAGCTAACCACCCTTGAGGGGATTGAGGCACCGAGTACGGGGCAGAGAACTAAAACGCTCATAACACCTGAGTAAGTAGTTATTTCTTTTCCGTTTCTTGAAGCCACGTGTCCGGCCATTTTGACTAAGGCCATGTGCTTTGTAGGCGTTTAGCTACGGGCTAAGCAGCTCGACCAGAACATTCTTGGCTGGAGGCCGCGATTCGAGCACCAGGCGTCTACGACGCAAGCCGTCGCCCTCCCGGAGCCGTAGCGAGTCGCCAGCGAGACCACCAGGAAACACAGGCCAGATCCCAATATATTGATATAATTTTTTTGTGTGCTCAATTGAGCCAGATCGTTTATTCTTTTGTGTATAAGTTACGTTTACGTGTTTCGTGTCGTACGTGCTTGCGCTTGTGTAAGAGAAGAGGTCGCTCCGTCGGCCCTTTCAATCGCGCGATTAGGAGCTTATTATATTCGGCCGAATAGAGTAAACCCTGCGCGAAAGGGTGGCGTTCGGAGGTATTTGTTTTCAGGAGCGCAGACACGGTGTCCGTCGTTTGTGTGTGTGAATAAACGCCGATATTACACTACAAACTCACACCTGTTATTTTTTGTTCCCCCCGCGTTTTCTCATTCAGTTCAGTTACAGTTTTCTATTCTCACTGCGAGATTTAAATCTGGTGGTGTTGGCGCCAAACGGTCAGCGTTGTGACAGTTCGTGATTTCTGAACTTCGCTGACTGTCTGTCGTCCACCCACGCAGGTAGGGTGGAGCCACCCTTTGCGACGAAGTAGCAACGAGGTAAAATTACGTGGAGCCTTTTTTTAACCCCCCCCACTCTCTGACACCGAGAGCCTGGCCCTCGTCACTACTTCGAAGGGACCCTCCACTCGCTCCACGGCCTAACGCGCCGACTGCCCTTCAGGTACGTCACAATATCATATTTTATTGCGTTGGATTTAGATGAAATTATTTGGGCAGGTATTTTACAATGCTTTCTTGTTTCAAGTTCAAAAAACGCACTTCAACACAAAGTTTGATATGTTCTAAAAAATTGAATTCCGAAAAAATACATATAACTAAATTTAAAACTTCTAAATTATTACCGCATATATTATGTTATATACATAATTTCGGCTAAATCTACTAATGTAGAGCAAACTTTCTAATTTACATAGGAAATATATGCAACTACGTACACAATTAAGGGAGAAATTGTGAAAAAATGCGTGGTTGAAATAAAAGTTTATTACTTCAACTTCAATAAAAAAAAAAATTGTCAAGATTTTTAAGTAGAATTTTTTAAAAAGAGCATGCCATTCGATAGAAAGCATTGAAAAAAACATCCGAATAATTTCAAATTGATCGCACGTATAATACGATCAATTTAGCGATATAATAAAATGTTGCGTGTTTCTCAATACCGACATGAAATTGCTCTTCTTATTACTCATTTTTCTGCACACATTTAATCTAATTAACATACGTATTCATTAAAAATTGTGGGTGTTTTTTATTTCAGGAAACTTTATAAATTCATTTGGGAACGAAGGATTTATTAATCCAGTAAGGAGACCTAAATCTGTTTGTCCGAAAACCTCATCTGACTATTTGCCTTGTTCCGGATGTAAAGGCTTTTTCACACGAACTTATCTTCATCGCCACATGAAGAAATGTTTCAAGAAAACTCAAGAAACAGAGTCAAAGCATGCTTAGGCAAATGGATTAACACTTCTTTATATGTCGAGTAAAAATAATTTTGAAGATTTGAAATTAAAAGTTTTTCCTCATATGGCATCTGATGAAATCACAAAAAGTGTCATGAATGATTTTCTTATTAAATTGTACGGACAGAGGTATTATAGATGCCACAAAGAAAAACATCTAATTAATACGGTATCCCAGCGTATGCGAGAACTGGCCAGATTTTTATAAGTATTGCAAAATAAAGAAACTAACGAACGTCAACTGATTGATTACCTGAAACCCTCTTATTTTGACCAATTAGTTGATGCTACTAATGAACTCTCCGGTTATGACCCAGATAGAGACACATTTAGAAGCCCCTCACTTGCTTTAAGATGGGCGACTGTTCTCAAACAGATTTGCGATACTGCCATGTTTGTTGCTGCGAAGGAAAATAATATGGTTAAAAATAAAGAAATTAAAATATTAAGACAAATGATAGAAACCCAATTTCGCTTCCACGTTTCTACTAATGCAAACAAAGATTTATCTGCTAAGAGTTGGAAGAAAGGCAGCATGGTACCATTAACAGAGGACGTTATAAAAATGAATAAGTTCGTTGTTAGAGACGAAGAAAAGTGGTGTACAAAATTGCTGAACGATCCAAATAGCTCATTATATGTTAGAAATCTAACTGAAGCCCTTCTAGCCCATGTCATTCTTTTGAACAGAAAACGATCCGGTGAGGCGCAACGAATTAAAATAGAGGATTATTTAAGAGAATAAGATGAATCAGCAATTGAAGATATTTATCAGTCACTGACGGCCACAGAGCTGGTTTTATTTAGAAACATAAAACGAATTACAATTCGCGGAAAAAAAGGTAGAGTGGTACCAGTAATATTTACAAAAGATATGCAAAGATATACCGACATATTATTGAAGTCCACAAAACTTGTAGCCTCCTCAAATCCTTACCTTTTGCAAACCCAAGCACTAACAATAGTTTTTTGTGGTCTTACAAAGTATTGAAGAAAGTTGCTGATGATTGTGCACTCATAAATATTGAATCTATAACGGCGACTTGTCTAAGAAAACATATTGCGACTATTGCACAAATAATTTCAATGGAAGACAGTGATTTGGAACAACTTTCGACTCATCTTGGACATGAGAAAGCAACACACTTCAATTACTATAGAAAAACTGACGATAAATTGCAAATTGCTAAAATATCTAAACTTTTACTTCTGATGGAAAAAAAAATCAATGGGCGAATACCGGGGTAAATCTTTGGCAAGCATTGATTTCGAAATTCCCGATATTGACGACGATGGCTCAGAAGATGATTTACCTACTAATAAAACTAGTCACGATAACGAAAAAATAATAATTAGCCCTAGGAACGATCGAAAAGAAGAATGTAATGAAGAAGATAATTGAAGGGTATGAGAATTAAGTATTCAATAAACGGTTAAAAGCTTGGCCAATACGAGACACGAGTTTCAATATTTCTTATATTCATTTATCTAATTCCTTCAAAAAATATATGAGGGTACATCCAACCCATATAACACTATTTAGGTTAATTTTAATAAACTTAAATATTTTTGGGCATTGATTTGAGGCATATTAGAAACATTTACGGATATCGGTAGCGTCAAGTTCTTTTAACCGTTTGCCCCAGAAATATTAAAACATTGCCCTAACAATAAATCCATTTTAGTTGGCAGAAAACAAGCACACTTTACGTACTATAAAAGAACAAACACAATCTCCAAATCTTAATGATGAGAATCAGGTAAGAATATCACAGATACACGTAAATAATTTTAATAAAAATGTTAAAAAGTTACTTATATTCACATGTACTAGAGGAGGAATACTTACCTGTATTTTTTAGGATGACATTTACAATTTTCATATATTTTGCATTCCCTTTACTCTGACACAAAAATGTTCTTACAGTCCTTATTCCGTTATATGTTATTTACTAATGTTCTAACACTTGTTTGCAGAAGAAAAAATGTCGTGTCCTGATACCATGGACAAGCGAACAAAAGAAATTCGCCCAAATATACTTCCAAAAACATTTGGCATCTAAAAAAGCTCCAAGGAAACATGAGTGTATCGATTTAATGAAGAAGCATTCAACAACATTTTATAACAAAACTTGGACCCAAATAAAAATTTTCATTGTCAACAAGTACAGCAAGAAGTAAAATGTCATGAACTATTTATATTTTTTATTATTTTATTATTTAAGGATTTAAATGTTAAATAAACATTCATTTTATAGTCACAACACTTATTTTTCTTAACTAAAATGTGAAGCAATGGAGCACTCTAAATGATATGTAAAATTGGCAACGCTGCAAGGATGTCACAAGATACAATATTTTTTCTTCAAACGTCATAAAAGTGACACCTTTAGTTACTCGATTCACAATCTTAAAGTTTTACTTCGTCTCCTAGTCAGTAAAAGTTTCACTTTTACTGACTAGGCAGTAAAAGTAAATTTGACAACATGATTGGATAATTTGTAATAAGAACGCCCTACGAGGTGCGCATACATGATGAACAAAACAAAAAATTCAAACAAAACACAAATTTATTTATTGTTAAAATGTAAATTAAAGGTACAATTTGATATTTTAGCAACTTGAAAACTGATTGCGCTGGCAGCAACAGCAGCACTTACAGCACCGCTGTCGCCAACCATTTTGCTGCTACCACAGATATTTTCTACTTGCGATTCTTGCGAAGATTCGCCGCACTCAACACTGTCACTATTTAGTGACAAAATTAGCTTCGCAATATCCTTTTTATTTCGAATAGAGTCCTCGATGTACCCTTCTGCCACACTGCTGGACTTCCACCCCCCGTGTCTCTTTAAACAAGTAACATCAGCTCCTCCATCTACCAGCAGTGTGGCAGAAGTTCGGCGTAAGCAATGTCCTGTATACTCACTCCAGTTTGGCAAGTTTAAAAAAGAAGCTACCTCTTTTGCCGCACTTCAAATTTTGTGAATTCCCATCACCTGTTTATAGCAAACACCATTTTGATATTTTAGTAAAAATCGCATCTCATTTAGACTTGATGGGCGCAGGGAAGCATACTTTCTGTATAGTGTAAGATACACATCGCCGAGAATAGTAAACGAACGTACTTTTGATGTCTTACTATCTGGTATTTTTACGTGTAGCAAAGATCCCAAGTCTTGAATATCTGTCGTGTTCATTTTTACGAGTTCATCGCAACGGCATGCCCCTGATATGCCAAATATCAAAATAATCTGAAAATACGATTTAGGGTTTAATTTTGTATTTGTTTATTATTCTAAGAACTCACCTTTGTCGCCAAGTATTTCTCGTTAGGAGCATCGGATAAGAACTTGTCGAACTGTTCCTTTGTCAGCACTCTTGCCTTTTTGGGTGTATAACCCTCATTTTGTTTTTTTAAATATGCACGTAGTTTTAAATATTTGGTAATATCTACACCATTTCTAATATTTAATAACGATTTTACCATGGAATACTGAGACCACATAGTGGAACTTTTTACTTTCTTCTTAGCCATTTCCGAAAAATATGCGAGTAAAACATTTTCACTATAATTGCTTACATTTTTCTCGGCGCACCACTTAATAAATTTTTTGTAGGCCACTTCATAGATGGTACTGGACTTAGTGGGCAATAATTTCTCTGTTGCAGCCCTTGCCGATTCTAAAATATCTGGCGGTGTACATTGAAACATGTCTTCGTCCATTTTATACACTTTAATGTCAAATAATGAATTAAACAAAACCATAGCAACGCTCTGCATAGCATGCTTCTTTGGGAATTAAAACTATACGTATTCGGACAATTAAAAATATTAATTCCATTATCTTTTTAACTATTTTCGACGTTTGAAGAAAAAATTACATGTTTTATTCGGAGTGGAAGTAACTTTTTGTGGCTCGTCTGTAGTTGCCTGCCTCGCTCCGCTCGGCAGCCAATACCTACAGACTCGCCACAAAAAGTGTCACTTCTACTCCTAATAAAACAATATACTATTTTATGGATGTCATAAGATGAATGAAATAAAAATGTATACCGGATGTCAAAGAGATGATTTTATAAAGTCATATTTTTCTTTTACATGTCTGTTTTCTGAACAGTGGATGCAGAAAGGTTCAAATTTTTGCCGGATGTCACAACATACGTGGGTCGAGTATATTATATATATATATATATATATATATATATATATATATATATATATATATATATATACCGGGCTTTTTTTTCGTTTTTACACATATGATTGACAATGTATAACTGGTTGCCGGCATCTACCCGCAAGGAATTTCCTATGTGTAATTCTAAAAAAAAAATAATCAACTCATTAGCGGTCGGTGCAAGCAACCTGTCAATTTTGGCATATGTTACACAGAGAGGTTAAGTTTTTATTCCAGACAATGCACGAGAGTATTCGTAATGTATCAAGATCAGCTGATATGTCAACAAATGATTATTTTCTTTGGGGTTACCTGAAAAGTAAAATTTTAATGACGTACAAATACATAACGTAGATGAATTGAAAGGCCGTATACGTACTGCATGTAATGGCATAAATCCACAATACATTACGATTACTCTGCGTGTCTTCAAAAACCCTGTCGTGTATTGCCTTGAATAAAAACATAACCGCTATGTGTAAGATATGCCAAAATTGACAGGTTGCTTGCACCGACCCGCTAATGAGTTGATTTTTTTATTTTAGAATTACACATAGGAAATTCCTTGCGGGTAGATGCAGGCAACCCATCATGGTATTGTCCATCATATGTGTAATAAGGAAAAAAAGCCCGGTATATATATATATATATATATATATATATATAACGAACTTTTCGCATGCTGCATCAGCAAGTTATAATCTTAAGCGTAGGTTTATCTCAGACTATTATATTTTAGAATTTGTACTCGTACCGTTAAGAAGCTAACCTGACCTAAAATAAACCTTTTTAAAAAAACCTTTCCGTTTGCTCCCAACGTAACTGGCCCAGTCTATGGTGGGACATCCGGCTAAAAAAGTTAATATTATTTGGTTTTGTTTCAACAATTCACCGGATTATCGAAAAAATATTGTTTCGTGAAGTTCCGCACTCAGCAGGGATTCTCCAAGCATCGAGAACATCATCCCAAGGGTCGAGCGCAGCAGAGATCCACCCACACCGTCCCGAAGATTCCAGCATCCGATGGACAAGATATTACAGTGAGTACATAGGTGTTTTAAATGCTCATAAATACGGTAATTTAAAATTGCGATAAGCACGTCTTATGCTTAACGAGAAAAGTGCAAATTCAGATTCAGGCGCGTTTGAACCACAGACGGGAGAGAGAAACGGAGATCGTTCCCGCTCACCGATTAGGTTTCGACATAGCAAAACCGGGAAGAAATTCCCCCTATCCCAGAAATTATTTGAAATTATTTAAAGAACAAACAAAAATAATCCAAAACAAAGAAAAAATATAAATAAGAAACATTGAAGACACTACATATAAAACGGCAAAAATCGACCCGAAACACTTCAACGCGATAGAAAAACTCCATATATTTAATATAAACAGACCTAAGAAGAAAACAAGTTAGGCCTAGCAAAGACAAATAATTTACCCTATGAGGAATATTTAAATACTCAACCTCGCGCACGGATAGCAAATAACAACAATGTTTTCGAAGTAGACGGTGACTTGTTTTGAGCACCAGAACACTTCTCACTATCCCACTGCGTTAGTTTACACTTTCGAATGAGAGCAAGTATCGCTGCACATTTCAAATTAAAATTTGGTAGAGTAGAAGAATTACTAGTACAAAACGGTACAGTACACTCACTACGCTATACCGCGCGTTTTTTTAATTTCTGAACATAGGCTATGTTCAGTTTTAAAACGACAGTATCAATTGCAACCAGTTATGCAACCAACATTACACGCGCCTGCAACTCGATCATTTGAAATGTCATACCTGTTGACAGAAAATGTATTCAACGCAAGAATTATCCTGAGACACCAATCCCATAATTCCTGTTCAAATAGGAATCATCAACTGTTAATCGCGAAATAGTAACTCATTTGTGAAAGTGCCCTATTTAAACACTTTCTTGCGATGAATACATTTTCTATCAATAGTTTTGACATTTCAAATGATCAACTTACACGTGCATGGAACTTTGGTTGCTTAAAATTACATGCACTTGAAATGTCAAAACTATTGACAGAAAATGTATTCAACGCAAGAAAGAAATAGGGCACTTTCACAAATGAGTTACTATTTCGGGATTAACAGTCGATGATTACTATTTGAACAGGAATGATGGGATTGGTGTCTCAGGATAATTCTTGCGTTGAATACATATTCTGTCAACAGTTTTGACATTTCAAATGATCGAGTTGCAGGGGCATGTAATGTTGGTTGCATAACAGGTTGCAATTGATACTGTCGTTTTAAAACTGAACATGGCCTATGTTCAGAGACAAAAAAAACGCGCGGTATATAAAAAAAACGAACGTTATATTTTGATTACAAAACATAACTATTATGACAAACCCAGCTATGATAATTTGTTCAAAACAATCGTTAATTTAAAATCATTCTATACCTCTAACAACATTACGAATCTAGCCATTCCAAAATTAGGATGTGGGATTGATAAACTAGAATATAAGGAAGTAAAACCGATCCTTTAATTTATTTGAACTACTCCGATATTATCATCCACATTTATGATAACAATTCTAAGGCTGGTAATTCTCTTCCAGGTTGCTCCTCGTCGCACTGACACAAGCAGATGAGATAAATAACATCACGCAAAATTTAGGGATCCCAAATTAGAGAAGTCCGAAGACACGTTCGTTCACTTTTTTGACCTGACATTAGTGTATAGAGAATTTGCAAAATTAAACACGCAATATGATTACCTAAACTCAACAGTTAAAGCTACATCAAATTATAGCGTAATGTTCAACAATTACATTAAAATACTAAATTATACTCGGGAAACAATTCAAGCCAAAATTGATAATGTTCAATTATACACGATTATTAAAAACTGAAATAAAAGGGGACTTATTGATGGAATTGCAACTGTCATTAAAACCATCTCCAGAAACCTAGACGCAAAAGACGGTGAAAGAATTAACAATATCTTAAATCATTTAGAAATAAATCAGAACTACCTTCAAAAGCAACTACTAATGAAGTATAGCATGAGTAATCAAATTATAGAAAAATTTAATAATACTATACAAGACATTGCACATAATGAATTAATGTGAAAATCAAAGATTATGAAAAATAGTGTAATTCTAAAGGGAAACATTGATCATCAACATATCTTATATGCCAAAGACTTATTTAATCAACTAGTTAGTCTTTATAATGTACTCCTGAACGTAATGCAAAAAAAACTCTCTCACCTTTTGTAAATTTAAGACGTTGCTTCCCAGTATTGTAAAATCTAAAGACCTATTCTTAGAACTCCTAAGGATTTTACTTTATTATAATGAGCTACCTATTGAAATTAAAATCGAAAATATTCCCAATTTCGAATCAATAATACGTGTTAATTCGGGTTGGCTCTGTAAAACAGAGCCAACCCGAATTAATTACTTTGTATCTATACCTATCAATTTAGAATACCAATTCCAATTATATTACTTATATTCTATGCCTACGCTACATGAATCTGAATTTGTTACAATAATTCCTAATGGGAAATACTTACTAAAGCAAACGTATGGAAATAAAATTCTGCCTTTTAACCAATTATGAACCATGACGTCAAAATAGTATCAGTGTTAGGGACACCTGGTCACAAGTTATAAAACAGACTGTGAACCAAATATAATTGCGAACAGAATTAACAGCAATTGTAAATACACCACCCTGTACGTAGAATCCAACTACATGGAAATGGTACCTCACATAAATCAATACTTGGCAGCATTCCCCAAACAAGAAAGGATTCTGATCAAATGTAAACAACAGACAGAATCCAGAATCATTACCGGAATCTATTTAATAAAGCAAAACAACTGTGAAGTGATTTTCCACAATCGAGAAATCAAATACCGTGATGTTACATTTAGTAGCCCATTTGTAATTAAGGACCTACATCTAAACCTGAAACCTGAGAACTTCACAATTTCGACATCAAACTCCGAAATCTGAACCTAGAAGACATCTCTATGATCCAAGAAATTCCTCTGCCACCCGAAACGATTCAAATCTTCATACCAAGCCTGAGGACTGTAATTCATTATGTGTGTGTTAACGGCAGGGTAGTACCATTGATTGTAGTACCCAATAGTGTCGGAGGCGGCCGCACAGAGAACGCCATAGGCATGGTTCGAAACGGTCGCCTGAAAATAACACCAGTCGAGTAATAAATCATCTCTCGGCCTAATAAAAGATTATGGTAGTCAATAAAATACTTAATATTTATTGCAGGGGGACAGTTCATAGGCTACCTACCGTCACTCATTTTCCACTGCACCAAAAAAAGGTATTCTTCTGTATGCAAAATGTAGGTAGTCAGGGCCGCAGCATCGTATTATGCAAAGTATTCGCGCGCACGTACCGTCGACCGAAGGCGGCGACCGCGAATCAGCTTAATTTTTCATATTTATGTCAATAATAAAATTGAATATGAATTTGTGAAAAGGGCACAAGTCATCGAATTTAAAAACCATTTATTTATTTGGTTATACGCATATCTTAAATAATTACCTAATTGAGGCGCGTGTGCACGCTTTACAAGATTAAAAAAAACATTTCGAATCTCGTATCTCTTTCCGAAATAGCACAAAAATCATAAGCAATACGTTTGGAAGGTCCATGTTTTAAACTTTATACTTATAATTAGGTAGTGTCGAAGTTTACATTTGTAAGGTTTTCAAATTTCAAAAATAAAAAATATTAAACCTATACATGTTTTATTAACGAGTTTTCAAATTCCGCTGTATTCTGGAATCAATCAATTCCGAAAGAGCAGTGTCATTCCAAAAGTTTGACAGTTCCGTGATCATTTTATCTACAAAATTGTTATCTAAATAAATTTCTAAAATTTCTGTATCAAGATTTGTGTATAAAATAAGATAACATTTAATTTTTTTACATATATATATAGCTGACCTTGTATTTGGTACATATAAGAATGATTCTTTTTTTAATTTTATACAATTTTGCTCATCTACAAAAACACATAAATTGTTTTTTTCATTTAACGCATCTCTAATTTTTTTTATCTCTAATGCTATACAAACATTTTACTTCTACTAAACATTCATTATCTATTATCCCGTCAGGGCTAGCACCTAAAAATTTATAATTTTCACATATATAAAAACCGCACTCTGATACTTCCTTGCCACTTATTTTTTTGAATTGTTGAATTGCCTTTGATTCATTTTCAATGCCATATTCCGTGGATGGCGTTCGTATCAACTCATTTTTAAACAATAATTCTTTTAATATATTGTCGGTTGGTGTAGTTTTTCGTCTCTTGCAAATCCGTCCAAACGTTGAAGCTGTAATTTTATTTTTCCTCCATTCAAACCACTTTATATTTTTTATCTGTCCTCTAGTTTCCTTTTCAACTTCTTCGATGTTGACCTCTTCCATGGCCAATAAAAATTCGTGTTTTTTTCCCTCAAAAATACGCTGGGGCATATCTGGTTCTGCCGGTTGAGAACCATAATCCACGTCTTCATCCGCTTGTTTGTTTTGTTTTGTATAATATTTTTTACTTTGTGATAATTTATTTTTTCTTTTGATGCAAATTTTTTCTAAAAATTGTTTATTTTTGATACTTGATAATTTATGAAAATCATACGAATTGTTATAGATTAAACCCGCGCCCACGCATCTACTTTGGTATACTCCTCTTTGTATAAGATTGGACCTTTTCGCTCCTGTGAATTTTGCAACAGTGGCCATAAAACGCTCCGCATGATTTGTGGTTACATTATGCGTAAGCCTATCCGCTTTCGTACATATTCTGTCAATCAAAACCCCAATCTTTGACCATGCTACAGAATCCTTTATCATGTTAAAATCTGGGGCAAAATCTGGGGCAGGTAAATTGGCCTTGCATTGCAAATTTTCACATTTTGCGTGATTTCCAAATATATGAAATGGCGATTTTCTGGCAGCCTTTTGAATATCCTCCACTGATTTATTTTTCGACAAAATTGACCTAATGTATTTAGAATAAGTCGTGACCTTTTTCTTTAAGATTGTGTGAGCTATTCTATCATTACAGGTGTCTTTAATAATTTTGTACAAGCCACTTGTAAAACATTTTGTGACATGATTGGCACATTCCAGTTTAATAACTGACCGACCATAAGGTACCCTCTCCTTTATTTTGGAATATACACTGCTATCTCAATCACCAATAAAATATTTTTACCGAAGACCGTACTCTAGTTCACTAACTGAAAACCCGCTAACTATTATTTCTTGTTCCATGCTTGTTGATGTACCGGAATGGTTTTTGAAACATCTATGTTCTTTTTTTGTTGTGCTGCATACATAGCAAAATTTATTTTTTACTCCTAAGTAAATTAATTTTTTTGTCCGTTTTCCTATTATGCAGGCAACTCCTGACAACGAAGAAAAACTGTGGCCGTAAGAACGTCGGGCCCATCCGCCATCTACAATTACGGTAATAAAAGGAATGTTGTCTTCAATATCATTTGCTTCTATTGCAAGCTCTTTTTCTTTTAACGCATTTTTCCTCATGTCTTCCATTAATAATTTTTCCCACTCTTGGTGAAGATTCTGCTCATTTTTTTTAAATGTTTGTTTTTCCATAAACGGAGTGTCCATGATGGACAACAATTCATTTCCCTGATCATAGCCACACCCGATACTTGAAAGGCCCCAAACAATATCTTTATTTATTGAGGAATCTGGTGGATGTGTTGAAATCGATACAGATGTTTCACAAGCATTGCAGAAATATCCTATATACGAAGTCATTCCATTTTTTAATTCATTTTTTATCACCATTTTTCCAAAAATGCATCTTTTATTGTGATTTACAATTTTCTCAAATTGGCTCAGAAAGTAGCTAATGTCAACTATTCGCGTTCCATACAGTTTTGTCCCATTATTTTCTTCCACCTCCACCTCCATCGGTTTCAATGGTTCCGGTGATGGTAAACTACACATAAAATAAACAAATAATCATTAATTCATTTGTTGGTAATAACATTTTGTATAAACTTTATTTTAACTCTTTCTTGTATTATATATCAAATAAAAAAGTTATCATAGAATGTAATCTTCTCTTGACACTTTATCGACTTTCGCGGTTTAATGGCACTTGTTTAAAAACAGTTCAGTTCAACAATTTGTTCATATAAAATGATTTGTTCGCAATAAAATTTTCTATAGCTTTTCTATATTTTCGCTGTAATTTTCAGATTCCGAAAAATTGAACATTCGATGTAATACACTACCAAAATATGCATTTATATACAGGGTGTCAATTTAAATGAAACACTCTGTGTATTTTTACATATTCAGTTTGCTCGTTCAATTCTGAACACACTGTTCATACTTCATTTGTCAATGTAGTAGTATGTAAAATATCGACATATAAGAATTATTGTTACATTAATCCGCCCACCCACTTTTTATAGTTTAATTAATACTATAGTAATATGTACTTACTTGTTAAAATATTCCACATGAGCATCCTCGGGAACATAGTCACTAGCATTCAAAATATTGTTCAGAATACGTTTCCTTGCGTGCCATTTTCTAGCGGCCTTCGCTTGCTTTCCGCGCTTATTTGTTTTTGCAATACTGCGTGGCATTTTTAAGAATTCGAAAAAGCAGATTTGCTATCACGAAATCGGCGAAATCAATCCGGAGGCAGGCGAAGTCAAAATATCGTATTGAAGCAGTCCAGTCAGGTGAGGTCAAATTCTAAGTCCAATCCGGGGGCAGGCGTAGTAAAAAATATTGCAAAAATCCAGTAGTCCAACATAAAATTCAAATACGATTCCAGGGGCAGGCGTTGGTCGAAAAATAAAAAAATCAAAATCCAAGGGCAGGCGAAGTCGGTATATAGAGGGAAACGTAATCCAGGGGCAGGCAAAGTCGATATAAAAGTTGAAACAGTTTCTAAGCAAAATACGCAACGCACAACTAGATGCAAACGAGACAAACTAGTGACTGAATTGCTGCGTCAAATTTGCACCCCGACCTAGACTGTATTTACCTGCGAAGGGTATTTACGGTACGGATTACGTTCCATTAGTAGCTGCGAAAACATCGAGTTTCTTCGAATTTTGTATGCATCTAACGATACACTTATGTGAATTTTATGTACTGCAATTTATATGACGATTTATTCATGATATATCGTAGGAAAGAGTGAGACGCATCATTATAATGTAAGTTCATTCTGGAATTTCAAAGTTAGATATATTTACAGGTAATATTTATCAATCCCAAATGGATTTTTGTTTTGTGAGGACGCTTTCAAGCCTGATCTTGGGACCAGAAAAGAAAGGTTGTAAGTTTCCCGCCCTCTTACTCGGAATTGTGCCAGGTAGATACTGAACGCGACGCAAGCTAAAGTGAGACTTCATTTACCGTAAGTGGCTAATAAATTGTGTAAACCAAAAATAATCGTGTGAAGACGATGTGATTAAGTCTCGTGAGTGTCAAAATATAATTTTCATGTTCATATGTTTATATAAAAGTGTACCACATCGATTGTGCACTTATTATAGTCCCTTTTCACATGAAATCACAAACTGATAAATAAAACTGCTGTGATTTATTATATCACTAAACCCAGTGCAATAAAAATAACACCCATTGTCCACATTGGTGCCTTAAACCTGTAACAATGTTCCATCTCTTTCTTAAGAGCTCTTTATCATAATCGCAAAAATGCATATTACAAACTCCCAAGTTTCTCTTAAATGGCTTGACAAAATTTTCGCGGAAATATAGCAATGGATTCGTGGGTGTACTGGCAAGGTATGGTAAATGGATGATCAAATTTGTCCGATTAGAATTTGAGTTATAACACAAAAACCACATTTTTTGTGATTTTAGTCCTCTACCAGTCATGCTGTCGTCCATTAATTATTAAATAAATACATTATTTTTAGTCCAATCACTACCGAATTTTGATATGACTTAGCTACAATACTATTTTCATATAATAAAAAAAAATGAGTCTCTAAAATAATTATTTTTTCCGGAACATTAGTGTTAGTAAAGACATCGATATCTTAGAAAGTATTATCAATAAAATTACAAAATTTATATGTACCAGTCAGTGTTCATGTATATTATGTAATACTTAAAAATCGCAATTAATTATCGGTCCAGTTTTGAGAAACAACTGCTAAAATATCACTATCACCCTACCCTTAACAGGCGTTGGCTACCTTGCAGTGAAGTGGTTTAAGAAAAATAAACTTCGTGGAACAAGTGGAACCCCACAAGGACCAGATCACCAACCTCTTCGCCTCCCAGGGGATGCTTGACTCTTGGGGTGGAAGAGTTATATAACGAACTTTTCACTAGTATTAATTATAATTGTTAATTATACTCTAGCACTGCTGATGCATCTGCATGCTGCATCAGCAAGTTATTATCTTAAGCGTAGGTTTATCTCTGACTATTATATTTCTTTTCTTTTGTTATTCATTTTTCAGTTAGCCAGTGGTCAGTTTAGAATTTGTACTCCTACCGTTAAGACCTAAAATAAACCATTTTAAAAACACCTTTCCGTGTGCTCCCAACGTAACTTATATAAATTATCGATGTGATCCAGGCTCAAATAATGGATCATTCATTTGTTGATCGTTCACTTATATTTGAATACATTTCGGTATTCGATTTTGAACCGATTTTGAAACAAAAATTATTATTGTAATCAATATATAAAAACAAAAACTTATCAAATGAGGAATCGGGATTGGTACTTGCCATTTGAATTTTTAATGATAGGGTTGCTAGCGCTTAGTAGTTAAGGGGTGGGGAGTTAAAAATTACATCTCAAAATAACAATTTTAAAATAAAAATTGACCTATCCGAGAATTTTTTTTCAAATATTTATCACAACGATTTTAGTGCATTTATCCGTTACTTTTGCAACTCTCTGTAGAAACACTTTTCTATTTTCACAACCATTTGTGGTGAAATCGATTCAGAAAACTCTACCTAACTATTATTCAAAATACTCTTTATAATTAAGTCTATCTATCTCGTTGTGACTACGTCTGTCTGTCTGTCTGTCTCTTTATGATTTCATCTGTCTATCTGTCTGTATGTACGAGGGCGGTTTGACGGAAGAGTGACTTTTCAAAGGTTGGTAACACATTCGCTATTGGCGATTTACATCAAGGCGGCAGCGCCACGGTGGCGCATTTACGTACTAGCCATGGGGGCAATTTTACGCTTCCAGTCATGTGTTCCTATGTGTTTCTTGTGCTAAAGTGTGCGATTTGTATCAAATTCGTCGACTTCTGCCGTTTATCGTACAGTTATCAATCTGGTGGTTATGGTTTAACATCAACAATGGCAAAATATAAAAGGGTTTGTACCGTATTCTACGCTAGTTTCCACCGATTCCGGCTGCAGGTAAAAGGTGTGCGATTCGTATCCAGTTCGTCGATTGATACGCGCATTATAACTGCACGATGAATACTGCAATGTATACGATGGATACGCAACTTGGCATTTTCAAGAGAAAATTCAAACCTTCTCTCATTCGAAAATAGTTTTCAGGAAGAAAATGCTTGGAATACATATGTAAACACTTTAATGAACACGACTGTACATGCTTTTTCATGCCTATTCTTAATTTGAGCTTCCATGCTCTTTGTATATCCATCAGCTCGGTGTTTGCCAGCTTCGTTACATATTTCACGTTCATTTTGCTTGCAGACGGAAATCGATGCGAACTGACGTCAAGATGTTTGTTGTTGTCAGCGTTGGAGGAATACGGTGCAAACCCTCTTATATTATGCCAGTGTTGAAGTTAAACCATAACCACCAGATTGATAACTGTACGATAAACGGCAGAAGTCGACGAATTTGATACAAATCGCACACTTTAGCACAAGAAACACATAGGAACACATGACTGGAAGCGTCAAATGCCCCCCAAGGCTACTACGTGAATGCGCCACCGTGACGCTGTCGCCTTGATGTAAGTCCCCTATAGTGATTATGTTGCTAGCTCCTGAGGTCTTTTCGAGGTCTACTATCAAAATTTGGCACCAATCTAATAGATAGGTTATGTTTTATACTTATTTAAAAAAACTGTTTTCGTTGTTGTGTAAATATGGAGAAAAAATAATTTAGAATGTTGACTAAACATAATTTTCTACGTGAAAAAACAATTAATGAAACCGACGATAAGTTACGTAAATATTATCCAGATTCTGCTCCGTCCCATAGAACGATTTTTAAGCGGTTTCTGATTTTAAAAGTGGCCATCTGAGCACCGTTGATGCAGGTGGTCCGAGACCATCATTTACTGTAACTACTAGAAAAATGGTTAATAAACTCCATGGCATTGTAATTGGCAATCGTCGAGGAAAAGTTCGTGAGCTGGCTCTGGAAGTAAACATCTCAACCGAACGAGTATGCAATATTTTGGATGAACATTTCAATATAAAAAAGCTATCCGCGAGATGGGTGCCGCGTTTGCTTGTTGGTGATCAAATCCGTGCTCGCATTAAGAATTCAGAATAATGTTTGGCCATCTTCAAACGTAATTCAAAGGAATGTTTTCGTCGATATGTGACAGCAGATGAAACTCAGATACATTATTATACCCCAGAAACAAAAATACAGTCTAACAAAGGATTTTCTCCCGGCGAAAATGCTCCCAAGAAGGCAAAAACACTTTCTTTCTGCCAATAAGGTCATGGCCACAGTTTTTTTAGGGATTCTAAAGGTGTGATCTTTTATAATTGTTTACAAAAAGGAAAAACGATAACTGGCCAGTATTATGCTGATTTGCTGACACGTTTTGATGCCGAACTTAAAAAACAACGACCGCATTTGATGAAGAAAAAAGTATTGTTCCATCACGATAATGCGCCCTCTCATTCGTCCGCAATTGCTACAACTAAATTAGCCTAATTGCATTACGAATTACTGCCTCTCTGTCATATTCGCCACATCTGGCTCTCAGTGATTTCTTCTTATTTCCAAATTTAAAAAAATGTCTGGTGGAAAAAGATTTCAGGCAAATGAAGAGTTTATAACCGAGACAAATACATAGTTTGAAGAGTTTCCGAAAGATTCCTTTTAGAAAGGTTTAAAAGGACTGGAAACAACTCGCTGGGCTAAGTGTGTATAGTTGAAAGGGTATTATGTTGAAAACTAAAATATATTTTTAACAGAAAAATAACGTTTTCATTAAAGTCACTCCTCCGTCAAACCGCCCTCGTATGTCCAAATGTATATAAATTCACTAATAACGGGTGTTTTTTTTTTGGAGGTATAGAACTTCCGATAGGGATATCTGTCAAACCAGCTGTCAAACTCAGCAACTGTCTGTGACATTTATGTTCAGTATGCTTTGGCAAATTACCATGCAAAGACTTACAGCCGAACAACGTTTGCAAATCGTGGAAATTTATTTCTAAAATGCGAGTTCTGTGCGCCAAACTGACAGAGCACTTAGCTCACATTAAGGGGCGCATAATCGTCCATCTGAGCAGCTTATACGCCATACTATGGATAGATTTATGACAAAGTTTACTCTTATGAATAATATTCATTCAATACGAGCTCATACTGTGCGTACCGAAGAAGCCATCGCTGCTGTAGAAGAAAGTGTAGAAGAAAGAAGACGGATCCAATGTAACCATCAATGGCAAGCGCTACAGGCAAATAATTCGCAATTTTTCGGTTCCCCAAGTCAATAACATTCGTCTTAGAGCTAAATGGTTCCAGTAAGAAGGCGCAACGTGCCATACAGCGCGAGAAACCATCACCTTATTGGGACGGACTTTTGTTAAACGAATCATCTCAAGAAATGGACCTGTCAATTGGCCTCCTAGGTCATGTGATTTGACTCCGTTGGATACTTTTTGTGGGGATACGTCAAGTCACTGGTCTATGCTGATAAACCAGCCACAATTGACGAATTGGAGGCCAATATTTGACGCGTTATTGGCGAGATAAGCCCGGCTGTGCTGGAAAAAGTGGTGCAAAATTGGACCGATAGGATGGTCTTCATAAGACGCAGTCGCGGTGGCCATATGCCCGAAATTGTGTTCAAACACTAAATGCCATAAAATGTGCGAGCTATTAAAGCCAAAATATTGTCCATTTCATTGTTTTTTTTTGTGTTTTATTCGAAAAAAAAGTTCTGTGCCTCTAAAAAAAACACCCTTTATATTAACCTGCTAAATTCCTTACATTAAAAATTTCAAACTAATTTTCTTATATCATTTATCACATATTATTAGTTTCAGACCCGAGACGTGTTCCAAGTATGCAGCGGAAATAGGCCACTGCTAAACAAATAAACAACAATCCACGACGTGACTGTGCCAGAACAACGGTCGCATTTCGCGCATCTTTACTATTTCAGAGCGTTTCGCACGCTAAGCCGGGCACAATCAGGTAATTGACTCCGCGGCAAGTTCCAGGGTTCGCGATGAAATGCATAATGCAATGAGCCCCCCGCATTCCTCGGGCACTTCACCCGTTCAGGTTCACAGCAAAAATAGTTAAGAAGATGCTGTGACACATTTCCCGACTTGGCCGCGCTCCAGCTCTACTTTGCAGACACTTTGCAGTGTTTACACCGGACAGCGGTGGCCCGATGAAATCGCCAGTCGATTATAAATAGCATAGACAGCAGTTACAGAGTGGGTACTCTAAACATCGATTCAGTCAATTTATAAATTCACATCAGGCGGGAAATTCTTCAGGCGGAGTGTTTATAGGCGATGCTTTGCCAAAATTTAATAAATAATCAAAAACTCAAATTTGTAACTTTCTAATAAACAAATGTATAAGTTGATTACTTAAGTTCCCTTCCCAATAAATTAATCAGAAGATAAATTAAATATTTGATTAATTACAATTAAGGTAAGTATTCGAAATGTCTTTTGAATGCAAATTTGTACTTTAAACGTGATTGTTGAAATTCTTCTAATTTATCTTATGACACTTTTTTTACATGGTTGTAAGTAGAAATTAAGCTGCTATCCAATTTTATTACCCAGAAATGTTTTGATTTATTTTTGTTAAAATTTGAAATTTATGGTTTTAACAACCCGTTATATGGTTGGCTCATTATATGGTTTATTATAATTTTTCATTGTCTTATTATCTTCATTACCCGATTTTTGTTTTAATAAGGTTTAAACAAACCAGCATAAACAAAATGTTTATTCTGCTAATATGCCAATTAGAAAATCTGTCAAAATCAAGAATTAAAATGAAGGGCGACGTTTAAAAAAATATATTTATGACGTCATTAATCAAGAACAAATAATGTCCTACATTAAATTTAATATAAAAATGTGTATTTTTATTATATCAAATCGATTTAGATTTATTTCAATTTTATGATTTTATCCTATGTTTTATGTAGTCAGCAATTGAATTAACAAGTAAATTGTTATGAAATCAAATAGCTGTCAAATATTGTTTAAATTTTAATGACTTTATTCCATACTTTATGTAGCCAGAAAATGAATAAAAATTATAAAATTGTTAAAAAATGATATCGACCAGAGTTTTTATATTTTTGTTGGTACTTTAATTATTGTCTTCAATATTTTAGAATTTGGTTTATAACACCTGTTACATAAGTTTTGGGATTTTTTTTTAAATCAGGAAAATGAGCACACAAATAGCATATGCAATAGAATCTAATTGAATCAATCCGGAATAACACCTGTTACATAAGTTTTGGGATTTTTTTTAATGCTTTACGTAACATAGTAAAACCATTACGTCTGGTCAACTATAGAGAAACATGATGCTAGGGCTCTTGTGAATATGTTTGACATTTCAGATGTTCGCCTGACCTTTGCGAAATGGCGTATAAAGTAGATATTCGAAAGTCCATCTACAACTTAGTTGGACGGCTGCCGAAACGAAATATAGTGAACATTTTTCGTGTGCAAAATATTTCGAAAAGCACTGTATATCGGACAATTCGGGAATGTGAAAAGGGAATTCCATGTATAAACATATCAAAAACAGCCCATCCTCGGCAGTTTACAGAACTTCAGGTCAATAGACTAACTGTGCAATCCAAAAACATCATGTGTCGTCGTCTTAAGGTCCGGCAACGACCAGAAGTTCTGGCCAATTGTGCGGCCGTATATTTGGGACATTTCTTACGTTTTCTATATTTTAGGTCTTTTCTTGCGATACATCGACAAATTGTAACAATCAAAATATGGAACCGACGGGCAAGTTTACGTGTGGACATATCAATGGTAATTTTGTGCGCGTCAATTGACCCGAAGTTCTGTTAACTACTGTGGACGATCTGTTTTTGGTAGGTTTACACATGAAATTCCCTCTTCACATTCCCTAATTGTCCGACATATAGTATTTTCTGAAAAATATTGTGCCCACAAAAAATGTTCGTTTTGGCAGCCGTCCAAATAAGTTGTAGATGGACTTTCGAATATCTACTTTATACGTCATTTTGCAAAGGTCAGGCGAAAATGTGAAATGCCAAACAAATTGACAAGAACCCTAGCATCATGTTTCTCAATAGTTGACCAGACGTAATGGTTTTATTATGTCACGTAAAGCATTAAAAAAAAATCCCAAAACTTATGTAGCAGGTGTTATTCCGGATTGATTCAATTAGATTCTATTGCATATGCTATTTGTGTGCGCATTTTCCTCCACAAATTGCATTCAGGCGAATACAGTGCCCCATGTATTCGAGACGTCGGAAAATTCTGTCCATAATTTTTCCACCCCTCGAGATCCACAACTCATTCCAATTGAAGTACCCGAGCGGAAAATTGGAAAATTGGACGGGTCCTTTCTCGGTCGAACTGCAATGACTAATTATTATCTCACAGCACTCTGACGACCGTTATGTAGATTGCAATATTAGTAACGTCACGTAATTTATTTCCTTGTTAACTTCGTTAGACTTACAAACTTTGTTCATACATTAGTCATATACTTCATAAATTGCTGTTACTGTTTTTATTATTATGTGTTTATTTAACAGGGATAATAATGGAATTAATAATAGAAATTATTTTTGTTAAATTATCAAAAAATTCATGATATTTAAGATGTTTCTAAAATATCTAACAATGTTGTAGTAATTCTACAATTTTACGAACTTAATAAATTATGATACACTTGCAAAGAAAGTCTTTCAAACATTTTCGCCGGATTTAAGAGCACGACGCGAAGCGAAGGGCATTTAATAATAATCCCAACTACTCCTCCACCTATGGCGTATTGGTTACTGTCATTATTTGACAGAGAATTCTGACTCTATTATCTAGTCTGAAAAATGTAGAAGTGACTCATATCGCAAGGTTGGGCCGCGGCGCGAGATGAGCGGGTGGGGAGTAAATTCCATAGGCGTGCGCTCAACAACACGGAATGTAACATAATGTAGAGCATTAAAATACAACGTAACACAACGTAGCACATAACATAACATAACACAATATAACAAAATATAACAACAATACAAAATATAACACAACATAACATATAATAGCGCAACCAAATACAAAACAACACAACGTAGCACATCATAATACAATATAACAGAGTACAACAAAAGACAATATAACACTATCGTCACACCAATCATAAAACATTTTTAGAGTCTTGTGCACTAAACAGTATATTGTAAGTATGTCTGCACCTAAAAAATACTTAAATAATACTTAACCGATTTTAAAAGGGAACTAAGAAACCAGTATAGAACGCAACGGGAAACTAGTTCTCGGGAAGATTAGTTTCCGTACCCGTGATTACATTTCGGATGTGTAAAGGAACGGAAAATCTGTCAAAGAAAATATCCGGTGAAGCTACGATAAAGGAAGATGCTCGACGCGCATAAAGTAAGTAGTTATCTTGTATACTTGATATCTGGTTACACCATAGTCGAAATCGGTTCCAGCGGATTGAGCAAAAACGAATTAATTAACTGCGAAGGGATTATGAGCTGCTCCACATTACACAAGCAGGAATTCGAAGGCAGCACACGAGCATTCGCACAGGACGTATTAACGTATCAAATATGTGTATACTATTAATATATTTTCAAAGTTATAGCAGATGTGGAAATTCGTTTGAAGTGTTCATGTGATTTTTTTTTTATATAGAATTTTATTTTAAAGAGCAAAATGGCTTTAATTGAATGTCTTACACAATTTTAAGTTTCGAGTGAACTTTATTTTTATATGTTGATTTCTATAAATTTTCTATAGAATTATCATACTATTTTTCATATCTCATTGTCATATCATATTTCATTTAATTTTGAGATATACACTTATGAACAACAGATCATTTTCGCAAAATGTAAAAAGTATAAAAAAATATATACGAACCATATATCGTAAGAAAATTGTTAGCGAATATTTTAAATTCTGATGTAATTTATAAAACTATCATAAAATTACTTTTACTTTCAAGATACATGAACTTTTAACGGCGCAGGTCTTTATGCACATGATAATACGTTGTTTTTTACTATATCTGCACCACAATGTGGAAATAAAGACAAAATAAGAAATATTTAGATTCATTTTACAAAGTAAGTACGCGTGGATGTAATTTTTAATTGTTAACGTGAAGAGGGTTGGCATTTGTTGCATCAATGTCATCTGCTATAGACGACGTCAATATTATCAACAAAATATTGAAGGTTGAAACTGCTAGTTTCCAAATAACCATTAATAAATCGTACGAAGCTTTATGTTTCTCGTTTTTAGTTTCCATCAATAATAGGTAAGTACCAACATTTAATATTTATTTACTTAAAAATTAGTTCTGCCTGACGTTAAATGTCATTCAAAGTTGGCTAATGAACGTGTTGTTAGTAGGCAATATTGAATCACGCCTCGCTAGAAAGACGGATTTTCGCACTCTATTAGTTCGATAACCAGAAAATTTTCAATCTCTGCAAAAAGGTCGAGAGCCAATATCCTAATAAGATGGCTCTCTCTCTCTCTCTCTCTCTCTCTCTCTCCTGTGTTTTTAATTTTATTGAAAATAGAAAGAGAAATTATTGATATATGAAGTTCCTACATTTTGTTTTTCAAACAAGGAATGCAACATTTTTTAAATTCCTTACATTTTTGAATAATAATAAAATGATTAGGGTATACTAATGTTTGGTGTATTTAATAAAAAATCAGAAATATGAAATTTTGGAGTTATTTGTAGAAAAAAAAAATAATTTCATAAACAAATGTCACATAATTAGTTAATTAACGATTTAACCAATATACTTCCGTTAAATCGATTTTAGTCCGTTAAAATCCGTTAATTCATCTGACGAGACGATCACCCGATCGTAGTCGAACAACGCTTTCCGGGTTTTGGTTGTACGTGCATTGTTTACTATCATCGGTTGTATACAAGTAAAGTTCTTTCATTGCTAGTTCTATAATTATATAATTAATAGCAGCTTATTGAGGTAATTCTTATTGAGTAGGTGGTCAATCGTACTCCTATCTTAGCCTTGCTTGTTAACAATTACTTTAATCCAAGATCATTCAAAAAGTTTAGAAGATCTAGTGTTATACTTTTTTAAGCGCACACTGATGTCATAGCTTAATGTTTGTATACAGGGTAATTTAAGAGAAACCAAACCGGGAGAAAGGTGAAAGGATAATTTTTAATTAAAAGGAGACAAGTTTTGGCAAGCAATTGCTCTATTTTTTTTTCGCCGCAGGCGAGGTGTGCCCAATTGTTTTGCATTTGTCGCTTAGTTTGCATGGTATTAGGTTTTCAACGTGAGCAAAGTGCAAAATATACGGCGTAATCAGAACAATAGGTATCAAATGGGCAACATTTTTGGTATGCATTTTAGTTTTTCAAAACTGAAAAAATTAAAAATTAAAAATTGAACAATTTTTTTTAAACTGCTTAATTAAGTTCTTAAATTAAATACATAATGAACAATTTGTGAGTACCTTCAACGGGTGGTTTTATCTTTCCCTTGTGTGACCTGCATTTCACACTTCTAATAAAATTTATAAATCGCGTTATGTGGTTTGCCACGGTTTGTGGTTATAATGCTGCACATGCCTTATACTACAATTTTAATAATTAAAATATTTATGAGCAATATAACAACAATGTGAAAAGCAAAAAATACAAAAATACAAGAAAAGAAAATGAAACATAAGAAAATACTTTGCGCCTCCCATAACCTAAAGAACAATTAGTACCTATACTAACTATTAACTATCATGACGTATGCTCCTTTAATGAAATAAACTATAATAAATAAAGGTCATTTTGGTCTTAAATAAAGTGACGGGCAAGTTAAAAAGATAGGCTGCATAATTTTGCGATGGAGTATTTCCAATACTTGATATTCTTGCTATAGCAAGAATATTATAACCATATTATAACTATAATTTTTATGATGGTAATTGACTGTAAAGGTGAGTGAATTACGAGTCTTCCTATCTGACACAGGTATAACTAAGTTTATTGATTCAACAAGTTTCGAACAATCAATTCTCCCAGAAACTTGTTTATGAAAGAAACACCGATCATACATTATACGTCTGTTCAATAGTGAATTTAAATTTAGAATATGACATAGCAAGGAAACGTTTAACATATCGCTTCTTATGCCCAATTTGTTATTTTGGCGAGGATCTGTCTGCGCGGGGTAGATCCGGACAGGGAAATCCACACGGTAAGATTGGCAACACGCAGTCCCGAGAAGCAAGAGCCAATACGAAGAGCTAGGCAACACAAAGTGCCCTTAAAGGCGAACAGAAAATAACGAATGCAACAGAACGGAGTAACAGAAGAGGTAAATAAAAGGAACAGAAATGATAACAGCCCAATAGAGAATAGAAACACAAAAAAGAACAACAAGGAAAAGGAAAAATTAAAAGAAAGCAACAGAAAGAGCAAAGAAATGGTGGAATTAAAAGAGAAGATGTCAAGAATGATGACAGAAATAAAACTAATGAGAGAAGTAGAAACACAATACAGAGAAGAGATAAAAGAAAGTAAAGAGGAAAACAAGAAGCTACGAAAGGATGTAAACGAAATTAAAAGCAAGATGCAAAACATAGAAAAACGGGAAAAGAAGAATAACATAATTATTAAAAGAATAGAAGTAGAAAACACAACCAACATTGCAGAACTTGTGCAAACATTACTAGAAAAGGAGCTAAAAGTGAAAGCAAGAGTAACAGAACCATACGTAGTGAACAAGAAATAAACACCGATTATAGTAGCTAAATTAGAAACTTTCGACGAGAAAATGGAGGTAATGAAGAACAATAACAAACAACGCAAAGACACAAAGATATACATATACATATAACCACTTCACGAAGGAAGAAAGAGACGTATAAGCAAAAATAAGAATAATCGCAAAGAAGGAAAGACAAAAAAAGTATATCAGATAATGGAGAAGAGGGTGCCAGAAAAAGGAAACACACAGCAAGAAAAAGTTCAAGGGCACAAACAATCCAAATGGAAACGGTTAAAATGACCGAGTAAATAAAAACGAAACATGGAGAATTAGAACACAGAACATAAGAAGTATAAAAGGAATATAAGTATGAAAGGAAAAGAACTTGAGGAAGAATTTGAAAAAACAGAAGCAGACATACTTACAATAACGGAAACAAAGAGGAAAGGAAAAGAAAGAATAAAAACTGGAAATGGACATACACTAACATACAGTGGCATGGAGGAAGAAAAGAGAGCGGATAGATAAAAAATGGGAACAGATAAACGAGAGATTACTAACAGTGAAACTAACCAACAAAACAATGAAGGAAACGAACACAATTATAACTGTATATGGGGAAAACGATGATGACACCACCACAAAGAAAGAAGAATTATTGACACTACTAGAAGAAGCAGTAGAGGCAGCAGAAGGAAACATATACAGGATGTCAATTTGAAAAGTTTCCACCGACTTTTTTCATAGAACTAATGATTATTTTTAAAATTACTCAAAACCATTTGGGTGGTTCGGAGGGGGAACAAAAATGGCACAAGCAGTATCGACCCCCTACTTACCCTTTAAGCCACAGCCACCTTCATCTAAAAATTTTAAAGCTCTTGAAAAATGCTTTCCAGTCATTGTTAATACAATATGATTTGGTCAACTGGTTTTGGAATTAAGAGCAAAGAAAGTGCAAAAGTGTTCAATTAATTAAATTCAAATAACATGTTAAGGTAAATGTTGGAAATTGTTTCCTTGTTTTCTAAACAAAAATATGGCCTGCTTCCAAACTTCTCGCGAACTTTCTAAAAGGTTTGTCTAGTAATAGCTCGACATTATTGTGCTATTCTTTTTCGTAATTGTTCAATAGTATCTGGTTGCGTTTTCACAGACTTTAAGTGAAAATATAAAAAATACCTAGAGGTGTTTGATCAGATGATATAGAACTCCATTTGATAGGCCCTCTTCTTCCAATCCACTGATTTTGATAGTGACGCTCTAACCATGCTCTAACTGGAAATACATAGTGAGGAGGTGCGCTATCTTGAAAATGTTGAAAATGTAATATATTTTCGGCAATTTTCATTAATTTCAACAGCGATTTTTTTCAAGGGGTCACTTAAAATCTGTACTTAATAAAATACAAATGAAAAATGAACCGGATACTATTGAATAATTACGAGAAAGAATAACACAAGAATGTTGAACTATTACAAGAAAAACCTTCAACAAGATCGCGAAGAGTATGAAAAGAGGCTATATTTTTGTTTAGAAAACAGTAGAAGACATTTCCAACATTTACCTTAACATGTTATTTGAATTTAATACATTGAACACTTTTACACTCTATTTGCACTTAATTCCAAAACTAGTTCATCAAACTATATTGTATTAATAATGACTGGAAAGCATTTTTCAAGTGGGATTTTTTTTTAGATGGAGGTGGCTGTGGCATAAAGGGTGGGTGGGGGGCCAACACTACCTACACCATTTTGGTTCCCCCTCCGAACCGCCCAAACAGTTTTGAGTAATTTTAAAAATAATCATTAGTTCTAAGAAAAAAGTCGGTGCCAACTTTTCAAATTGACACCCTGTATATTGTGATGTTATAACCGTACTTGTACTTATGGATCTAAAGTAATTGCTAATTACATGAATGGTTTTCTCAGGATTCAAGGTAGGATCAAGGGGTGTGAAATACGAAATAATTTACGTGAACGAACAAAGTGATATAATAATACTCATTTAATTAATCAACAACGTATGTAAAACGTGTAATAAATAAACGAAGTGAATACAAGCAAATAAATGAAATCTACAGAATTAAATAACTGAACAATAACAAATCTATACAATCAATATCTCCCTAAACACAAACAATTACAATCCCGCAAAGTTATTATATTGTTAGCGCCAGCCGCGCTGAGGGCGGAACGAACCAAGGAGTGGCCGATGATTGCCGACGAAGCCGACGAGAGCGTTGCGGCCGGTCGGAGCGAGCAGAGAGAAAGTGGACGCCGGCGTGAAAAGCAGTCCGTGGCTTCAGATTGAGATTAAGAAATTGTAAAAAGTGCAATAAAGCTGAATTCAAAGTCCGGTGTTATTATTATTTCCAACATCAGAAGTGGCATTCATACCCCGCGACCCACAATGGAAGAATTACTGACGGAGGTGTTAAAGACATTCAAGGCGAATAATAGGGCAGCCCCGGAGCACGTGGACCTGCCATTGTTCCGACCACACAGCGATGACGCAATCAACTGGATCGAACGAGTGGAAGAAATTAAAAACGAATTTGGATGGTCAGAGCTAGAAACGCTGGTGAGAGTTGGGCGATTTTTGATTAGCGACGCAAAATCGTGGTACGAAGATTGGTCACCTGCGGTAAGAGATTGGTGTACATTTAGACGCGAATTCTTGGAATCATTTCCACCAAAAAGGGTTCTTGGCCGTTTGCTCTATGACGCTTCGGTTTTTAACAGTTCCTCGTACAATACGTATACTGCGTACGTTCATAAAAAACTGGCAATGCTCAAGAATTTACGTGCTAATTGGAGTACACCGGATTTAATTGAGCTGATTGTTTACGGTATACATGAGGATAAAATACGCGACTCTGTTATTATGCATGATTTTCAATCGGTTGCGGATCTAATTTCCTATTTGAGTACATTTTCTAAACCCGTCCTTGCGCCACCTGTGGCAAACCGTGAGCATTTGTCAACGTCAAAACGACCTCGGCTGGATAACGCCGAGTCGGCAAAGACGCCAGTAGTGTGTTTCAAGTGTGGGCGTAGTGGACATGTGCAGCGCCATTGCCGCTTCACACAGAGAACGCAAGCTAGCAAATTTACAATGCCAAGCACATCAAAACCTGCGCGCACCGATAATGCACGCAACTGTAGCTTTTGCTGTAAACCCGGTCACACCGTTGAAAACTGTTTCATTAAAGGCGCAATTGAAAAGAGAGAAGAGAGTCAAATTAATTTGATTTCAAGTGATAAAGTCACAATTCCAACTAAAATAAAAATAGATGGTCACATTTTCATGGGATTAATTGATACAGGAGCAGATGTATCGATAATATCCAGCAAATTCCTTCAAATATTCAAATCTAAATTAGTCCCTCACGAGGTTTCTCTCAAGGGTATTGCTTCGGGTGGTGTTCTGTCCGTCCATAAATTTCAAGCTGAGGTGGAAATTACAGGTCAACATACCAATCTAACTTTAATGGTCGTACCTGCACATAATCTCGATTATGATGTTATCATCGGTTGTAATCTTTTCAAAGATACAAAACTTGCTGCCGTCACTGATTGTCACGGTACTCGTATAATAAACCGGCAACTCCCCGGAGTTTTGAGAATTTCTGAAGAAAATGTAGAAAAATTCAATGTTCCCAACGAGTATTTACCTCGTATTACTTCATTACTCGAGAAATATTCAAATTTGATTAACATCGGTTCCTCTATTTCACTTGTTAATAATACCGCGTTAAAAATCAATCTAACCAATGATTTTATTGTCAACCGCAATCCGTATCGGCTTGCTGCATGTGAACGCGCAGAAGTGCGGAAGATTACTGATGACCTCCTGTCTAAAGGTATTATTCGAGAAAGCTCCTCACCATATGCCAGCCCAGTACTTCTTGTAAAGAAAAAGGAAGGCTCGTATCGCATGTGCGTTGACTTTAGAGAATTAAATGCTCACACAGTAAAAGATAAATTTCCTCTGCCTCGCATAGATGACCAACTCGACAGACTTGGGCGTGGCCAGTATTTCACTTCACTTGACATGGCTTCTGGATTTCACCAGATTCCCATACATCCTGATTCAATTCATAAAACCGCTTTTGTTACTCCTGACGGGCATTATGAATACTTACGAATGCCGTTTGGGCTAGCCAATGCTCCTGCTGTATTCCAGCGTTCGATTAATGCCACCTTGGGTAATTTAAAACACACAATTGCTCTCGTCTACATGGACGATATTCTGATCCCATCCGAAACCGTCGGGCAGGGACTAGTGTACCTTGAGCAAGTCCTTCAGGCCTTAGCTAAAGCAGGATTTTCTTTAAACATTTCTAAATGTTCATTTCTCCAAGACAAAATCGAATATCTGGGACGGGAAATGTCTGCTGGTGGAATCCGACCGGGCGAACGTAAAATCGAAGCACTAATACGTGTCCCCTCCCCTACAAATGTAAAGCAAGTTAGGCAATTTATGGGATTGGCGAGTTATTTTAGAAAATTTGTGCCCGAGTTTGCTACGCGAACTGCTTGTATTACCAACCTGACAAAGAATAACACCCCCTTTATTTGGACAGACGAACATGAGATTGCGAAACAATTTGTAATCGCATGCCTCACATCAAGACCTCTTTTAGTAATATTTAACCCCGATTTGCCCACCGAGCTACATACAGATGCCAGTTCACTTGGTTACGGAGGCATTTTATTTCAAAAATATGATGGACAAAACAGAGTAGTTGTTTATTTTAGTAAGCGTACTACCCCGACCGAAGCTAAATATCATTCATACGAGCTCGAAACATTAGCCATAGTTAACTCACTTAAATTCTTTCGTGTCTACCTAGTTGGAATTAAATTCACCATTGTCACAGACTGCAATTCGGTAAAAGCCACCGTTAATAAACGCGATATTGTGCCACGACAGAGTAGACTTGGACTTTTGCGTCTCTTTCATGATGAGCAATGTCATGTTGGGACGGACAAGACAATTGGTTCAATTTTATCCCATTTCTGGTTCCCTCGACTTAGAACCTTCGTGAGAAATTACATTAAGCATTGTTTCGTTTGTGCTATTAAAAAGACTCGTACAGGCCCATTACAAGGTCAAATTATATTACCAAAAAAACCTTCGGTGCCAATTCACACTGTACATGTGGATTGTCTCGGCCCTTTGCCTAAATCGACACATATGTACAAACATGTCCTTGTACTTGTGGATGCATTTACAAAATATTGCAATTTAATTCCCCTTGAGAGCGTTAGAGCTGACGAAACCCAGCAAGCCTTGCAAAGACTTATTTCTTGCTTTGGTACGCCTAAATTAATTATTATGGACAGTGGTACAAATTTTCATAATTTATCCATTCGTAAGTTTCTTGATGACTGGAACATTCAATATCATTTTATAACTCCTGATATTCATCGAGCAAACGGACAAGTAGAGCGCTATATGCGTACGATAATGAACCTGATACGAATCGAAACACGAACAAAAACAGAATGGCCGAATACTTTATGGAAAATCCAATTAGTTTTAAACACCACACTACAAAAATCCACCAACCTTACACCACTACAAGCGTTGATTGGAGTCGAGACGACCACTCCTCTTATACAAGCAGCCCTAAATGACCTAAATGACGACTTGTCAGTCGTCCGAAACCTCAACCTGGACAGACAGAGGTTGATAGAGCGACTGAGACCAAACACTGATTCAATGAGTGAAATAAACAAGAAGCGACGTGACAACCTACAGTTGTCAGTTGGAAATTTTGTATTGCTTCATAGAGACAGCAAACTCCATGCTAGTAAAACTGACTTTGAGTTTTTGGGCCCCTATGAAATTATGAACGTTACTGAAGAAGGCAGGTATGAATTAAAAAGAATTGGAATCGGCAAAAAGAAAATTATTAAGGCGGCTAAGGAGCAACTGCGACTTTGGCCTACTGATTGGTCGCTGGCAACAGACATGACTGATTTATTAAATTCCCTTGAGACTGAACGTAACAGGAAAAGCCACCTTTATCTTTAGTGTCCCGAGATCAGCTTAAGTTCTGTCTCGAAGATGGAGTCAGCATACTTCCATGATACATGACACTTTAGTGTCCCGAGATCAGCTTAAGTTCTGTCTCGAAGATGGAGTCAGCATACTTCCATGATACATGACACTTTTGTGTCCCGAGATCAGCTTAAGTTCTGTCTCGAAGATGGAGTCAGCATACTTCCATGATACATGACACTTTTGTGTTCAGAGATTGAAACAATATCTCTAAGCATGAGGTCAGCATACTCTCATGATGAGTTACAAGTATTTTATTAATCTTGACCTGAATCTGATATTATGGTACCAGACCTGTGTGCTGAGTCATCGGGCTGGGGTGTTGACTTTTGTCATCAACATCACACCATAGATATTCAGACAATTGGGACAAGTCAACAGATTATATTTCCTTGTGTTGTATGTAATGTTACAGAAACAGAATCCAAAGAGTGTTCCGAGAACGCAACACCCGTCAGTCTGGCCGTGTTAGCGCCAGCCGCGCTGAGGGCGGAACGAACCAAGGAGTGGCCGATGATTGCCGACGAAGCCGACGAGAGCGTTGCGGCCGGTCGGAGCGAGCAGAGAGAAAGTGGACGCCGGCGTGAAAAGCAGTCCGTGGCTTCAGATTGAGATTAAGAAATTGTAAAAAGTGCAATAAAGCTGAATTCAAAGTCCGGTGTTATTATTATTTCCAACAATATGTAATCTACCTCGAAATGTCTCTCCTGTATAATGGATTTTGAATATCCAATGCAAGTCCCACTTGCAGTGCGTCCAACGCTTTCCCGTGGACCCAAGTATTGGTGTCGCCACTCTAGGTCTGTTGCGTATGGCTATCCCCGCGTCAGTATTGGATCTCTGGACTTCTGCGTTGATGCAGTCTCTCCGGACCTTCCGATGATTTGAACTTCCGCTTCCGTTCTCTCCGTGAGGTGTCTTCGATCTCTCGCTCTAACGTGAAGTGGACACGATCTGTCGTGGGACTCCTTTTGTTTTTTCCTCCGGCCCTACTTATAGATTCGCATAGTGATTCTCCATTGTTTGTCGCGTCAAAAACAGTACGCAACCCTGATCACTTGTAAGCATCGTGCTTGGAGATGATGTAATTAATTACACAGTACCTGTTGCTATGGGACATGACACTCACTCACTCACTCACAGCGATTTTCACCGAATCTCGACCGATTGTTCTTTTGCCTAATTGTTTGTGTATACCTGTTCAAATATAAAATTACCCAACTAGCGAAAATGAACCATGAAATACTTAGTACTAATAATAATAAAAATATATCATCACAATATATACATGCTGGCCCACCTATTCTCGCTCGGACCATTGCTGATAGACTAATGAAAATTTAGGAAAAAATCTAATTGGCGACTTGATGTGCTACTATTTAATAGCTATTTGTATTACATGGGGGCAAAGTTTCCATTTCCTTCCGTGGATGGATGATGCCCGACGCGAAGCTCCCGAGTAATACATATGTTTTTTTCTACGACCTTTCACAGTGTTTTGCATAAATATTATATTTTCTTGTGCATGTCAATTAAAAAACCAAATGTCAAAATATAATATTTAGAATATTGTTAAAAATGAAGTATTCATAATAAGCAATAAAAATTCGTACGTTCCGATTTTTATTAAAAATAATAATACGTGCTTATGTCGCACCTTGAACGGATTACGGCTACCGCTGCGGACCAGTTGAATCAAATACGTAATGGATTGAACACGTTTATTAAACCGGGTGCGTGGTTGTAGGAGCTTATGTTGAACGTTTTGAGGTGATTAAAATAAATGTGAATACATACATTGCAACGGGGTATGTAGCTGTAGTCAAGTTTTCGTCTTTTGGGGAATCTTTCTGTAGTTCTCGCGTGCTAAGTACTAGAATTAGCCGGTCTTAGCTCGCCGCATTTTCACTATATTTGTTGAAAACGTCAATGTCAAATTTTAATTGATGTGATGAGATATGTTTGTTGTATTTTAATATTTAATTTTAAATGATTGTAATTGTACTAGTAGTGCAAAAATAGTATATACACCACGGTTGTGAATACTATTGTAGCCTCGTGTCATATTATAGCTATTATAGCCACAGAATAGTAAAATTCGGTCGTTGTTTCACAACACCCTTGAATTCTACGTTACTCCAAATATTGTGTAAGTTTTGCACATTGCTTGGGTACCTGCATACCGAGATTCTTTCATTGATCTCTTATAATAAGGTTTTGTTAATTTTTTTCCACGTCCATGATTTTTCGATAAATTTGATTAAAATGTGAGTAACTTGGCAACGTTGCATCTGATCTCAAAAAGTAAAAAAGATTTGTGAAGCCCACATGAAGCAGATTCTAAAAATGGAAGAATATACAGGGTGGTCCATTTAAAAAGGGAAAAATTATTGTCTCGAATTTATAGTACACTTTGTAGTCGGTACACTCAAAATTAATTAAAAAAATTAGCGCATCAAGTGTCCAATAACTTCCAATCTGATTGTTTCCTCAATTTTCATTAGTCTAGCAGTAATGGTGCGAGCGAGGATAGTCAGGCCACCCTGTGTATGTTAGCTCCCCTATTAATTTTAGAAAAAAATAATTCAAGGGAATATTTTTTTAGAGTAGTAAAAACTGTAAATGTATCATTATAGTATATTGTGCATCAAGGGCAGAAAATAGGCTTTAGCAGCCCGCGTTGCTTGGCGCATGAGCGAGCGGAGCGAGCGAGGGCGCTAAGGAACGAAGGGCTGCTAAAGCTTTTCGGCCTGCGGGACACACGCTATTTTTTCACCTACCTACAATATCTGACTTTTTTGCTCTATAATCAACCGAATTTTGTTTCAGGTACGACTGCACTTTGATGAGTTTTGATGAGTTTGATGAGTTTTTGAGAATTTATTTCAATAATTTGTTTTTTTTAAGAACCTACTTAAAGGCTGAACATTGAATGTTCAGACCACAATGTAGGTATTTACTACTTTCTCCTATATACACCAGTACTGTATTTTCAGTAATGTTTTTGAACTTTTTGACCGATTTCCAACTACAACACTTATTATATTGGAGTACATACCGAGTCTAAAATTTTATTGGTTAATTAGGTTAGCGGAAGCGGCTGCGGCAACTTCCCTTATATCGAGAGGTATAAGCCATGTCTTCATCGCTGCTAACATCCATTGCTCTTAATACACTTTCTAATTTGCGAGAAGGTACAATATATCTGTCACCGTATCAGTCAAAATGACATTAGTCTATGAAAAGTATGCTGCCATCTAAGGGAAAATTTCTGAAAAATTTTAGAGGCCCTAGAGCCTCCAAATCTCATTTTCCGCCCGCAATTTAGAACTGAAATATTAACTTTCAAAGCAGGTAGGCAGAAATAGTATATTGTTTTATTAGGAGTAGAAGTGACACTTTTTGTGGCGAGTCTGTAGGTATTGGCTGCCGAGCGGAGCGAGGCAGGCAACTACAGACGAGCCACAAAAAGTTACTTCTACTCCGAATAAAACATGTAATTTTTTCTTCAAACGTCGAAAATAGTTAAAAAGATAATGGAATTAATATTTTTAATTGTCCGAATACGTATAGTTTTAATTCCCAAAGAAGCATGCTATGCAGAGCGTTGCTATGGTTTTGTTTAATTCATTATTTGACATTAAAGTGTATAAAATGGACGAAGACATGTTTCAATGTACACCGCCAGATATTTTAGAATCGGCAAGGGCTGCAACAGAGAAATTATTGCCCACTAAGTCCAGTACCATCTATGAAGTGGCCTACAAAAAATTTATTAAGTGGTGCGCCGAGAAAAATGTAAGCAATTATAGTGAAAATGTTTTACTCGCATATTTTTCGGAAATGGCTAAGAAGAAAGTAAAAAGTTCCACTATGTGGTCTCAGTATTCCATGGTAAAATCGTTATTAAATATTAGAAATGGTGTAGATATTACCAAATATTTAAAACTACGTGCATATTTAAAAAAACAAAATGAGGGTTATACACCCAAAAAGGCAAGAGTGCTGACAAAGGAACAGTTCGACAAGTTCTTATCCGATGCTCCTAACGAGAAATACTTGGCGACAAAGGTGAGTTCTTAGAATATTAAACAAATACAAAATTAAACCCTAAATCGTATTTTCAGATTATTTTGATATTTGGCATATCAGGGGCATGCCGATGCGATGAACCCGTAAAAATGAACACGACAGATATTCAAGACTTGGGATCTTTGCTACACGTAAAAATACCAGATAGTAAGACATCAAAAGTACGTTCGTTTACTATTCTCGGCGATGTGTATCTTACACTATACAGAAAGTATGCTTCCCTGCGCCCATCAAGTCTAAATGAGATGCGATTTTTACTAAAATATCAAAATGGTGTTTGCTATAAACAGGTGATGGGAATTCACAAAATTGGAAGTGCGGCAAAAGAGGTAGCTTCTTTTTTAAACTTGCCAAACTGGAGTGAGTATACAGGACATTGCTTACGCCGAACTTCTGCCACACTGCTGGTAGATGGAGGAGCTGATGTTACTTGTTTAAAGAGACACGGGGGGTGGAAGTCCAGCAGTGTGGCAGAAGGGTACATCGAGGACTCTATTCGAAATAAAAAGGATATTGCGAAGCTAATTTTGTCACTAAATAGTGACAGTGTTGAGTGCGGCGAATCTTCGCAAGAATCGCAAGTAGAAAATATCTGTGGTAGCAGCAAAATGGTTGGCGACAGCAGTGCTGTAAGTGCTGCTGTTGCTGCCAGCGCAATCAGTTTTCAAGGGGCTAAAATATCAAATTGTACCTTTAATTTACATTTTAACAATAAATAAATTTGTGTTTTGTTTGAATTTTTTGTTTTGTTCATCATGTATGCGCACCATATGTATGTGCAATATTAAACCCGCCCTCGTAGGGCGTTCTTATTACAAATTATCCAATCATGTTGTCAAATTTACTTTTACTGCCTAGTCAGTAAAAGTGAAACTTTTACTGACTAGGAGACGAAGTAAAACTTTAAGATTGTGAATCGAGTCACTAAAGGTGTCACTTTTATGACGTTTGAAGAAAAAATAATTTACGTTTGTACCACAATCCACCTCAGAAATAATAAAAATAAGTTGACAAATGTCAACGTCATGTTATAGTGAACATTATTTTGCTAGTCAGATATCAAAAAAACTATAAACAATATTCCAATGAAGTGAGGATATTAATTATCAAAATATTTTACAGTGGCGTCAGTTTACGCCGAGTTAGTGACTTATTTTCGGTTAAATTTAACAATCGACCAACTCCGTCTGTATCAACAATTAGCAAGTTTGTATGACATTTGTCAAACTTACAGCAAAGGTTTTATGGTACATTGTTCAACTTATTTTTATTATTTCTGATGTGGATGTTGGTTCAAACGTAAATTAAATGGATGATATATTTACAGGTTTTAATACTCTGAAAGATAATGAACAAAAGATACTTCTTTGCGATTTTTCTCTAAAATTAATAGGGGAGCTAATAATTACCATATTTAATTTTACATGTTAAATTCCTATGTTCGCCCCTTATCCCAGACACTCGGTATAAGTGTAGGTATATCAAGACCCATGTTAGACTACGGATACATACTCAAGGGTAACTCAACAAACAAGACTAAACTAATGACATTATAGAGAAGACAGACGGAAAAATATTAGACTATTTAAGAAACTCCGATAACCCGACAATCCCTTACATAACATTTCAAACATCGTCCTTTATCAGACCACCCGTATAAACAAAACATTATTGGATATGAAACGTCAAATGAACTATAATAAAGTGGGTTATAAATAAATTTAAAGACTATAATAGACACTACACATAAAACATATAGAACATTGTACATTAAAAACATTGTAAAAATTGTAAAAGTATTGTAAAAAAAACTAACATATCTGCGAACCGGCCGCCGCACAGTGGGACCGCTTTGGCCGCTAGCCGGACAAAAATCCACAGAAAAGCAGAAACGTCATCAATGTCGTTAAAAGTTTAAAACTAATGCCAGTATTTTAATTATAGTCTAATGCACCCATGGTACAAAGGGTTTATCTTTAAGAAGAGTTACAGTGTTACACCGAAACAAGTCGCGTGTCGTGAATAATTCTGGCGCCTTAATATCCATGCGTTTTTTTGGTCAACTTGTAGTTACTTTTTAACGTATAGTCTTGATTATTATACTTGCTTAGTATTTTTTTTCTAGTAATCAGTTATTCAGTACGACATATACATGTTAAATTATAACCAAATTATTTCATCTTGTTTATTTTTAAATTCCCATAAGATATTTACACATCTTATGGGAATTTAAAAATAGGCGATATTTTTTATGAAATAGGGTGTACGAATTATGCAGGTGATCGCAGGGGTTCAAATTGTATGGCATAGTATGCTCTCAACCTTCATCTATCATATGCCATTTCGTTCATCTGCCACCTTTCGCTACCTTCGGAGTTAATAGTATGAATGTAGGGCGCGTCCTATCAAAAATGAAACAAAGTCACTTTTCTACTTAATACTATTTTTTTAAAATTTTTATAAAATTGTTTTGGAATGTCAATTTCATTTAAAATGTGAAATATTTCTGCAGTTTTTGCAAAATAATATCGTTAGTCAATAGGTGAAAACTACCCCTAAAATTTTAAGTGGAAATTAGTTCGAGTAGCACATCACTATGATTAAGTTATTAATTATAAGAGATAGTGATGATTGTAATGATAATTATGACTGAATAAATGTTTAATTTTTCCATTATGCCTTACCTTACCCACTCCAACATTAAAAGACTACAATATTAATACTTGGCCAATATTATGAAGACAATCGGAAACTCTTAAAACATACAGGATCATTCATAAAGGACATGTATTTTGTATAAATTTCTTCCAAAATCACTTTTGGTTTTCTTTCAACAAACTGACCTACATTCATGCTTTACGCGATTTTTCCGTTTTATAATTAAAAAAAGGCTTCACTTCCCACATTTTAAATAATCGAATCTACACTTCGTTGTTTTTTGTCGACTTTAAGTGTCAGAAAGCCAAATACAAGATTTTAGATTTTTGTCCGGCCAACATCCCTCCTGTCCCCACTGTGCGCCGCCTTTAAAAACATTATATGACAAAAAATCCATGACCCCATAAAAACAGTTATCTATGTGGCAAGCCTTGAGTTTGTGCTTGAAACTATAAATGATGGTAATATATTTAAGGTTCGCTGGTAATTTGTTGAAAACTCTTGAACAGCCATTGTGCCCTGTCCTAATTGTCTCGTTCTTTGTAATGGCATCACGATATCTGAGCCGTGTCTCGTGGGGGCGACTATGCCAAAACCTATATTTTTGACCTGAGCCTTGGGTCTATTGTCGCATTGTGGGCTTTATACTCGTAATGGCTGTAGTGATAAATAGCACAAAAGGCCCAAATTTATTGCTGGCCACCATAATTTATGATCTGGTGACAGAGGCCCGAAGCTGCCCGATGCTAAGACCGTGCGTCCTATGAAGGACTTCCTCCTTCGCTCAACGGTCGTACCCAACAATATATTAAATTTATTTTAAATATACGCAATAATTAAATGTTTGGTGTGGATAAAAGCTTGTGCTTCATCCAAAAAACCAATCATCAAACCAATTAAAATCACGAAACAAATGACATACGACTTTCATTAACAAATATGATTTAATTTTAATTTTTTCACATTAATAATTTACTTTAAATAATAATTTTAAAAAACAATGTAGTGACTTAAATACTAAAATTTTAACACAATAAAACACTTGAATACCGTTTCCTCACTAAATTTATTATTATCTAAATGTACATTTCGATTTTTTTATTTTTTCATGAGAATGGCCTCGAACATATTGAGAGTTTTGGAGCTGGATCTAAATAATCTTAATAATCTAAATAAATTTACATCTAAATAATCTTACAAATCTAAATAATTTTACATTAACCAGGGGAAAATGATATCCGGTCGAGATGGCGTGTCCTGCTACTGCGGATTTGTCGCTGTTTAAATATCGATCTTAAATGGAGAACATCGTTTTAAATCACTATCAAACAGAGAAGTTACATATTTTGTCGAATATCCGCTCGCTTACATCTACACAGCTTCCCATACCTACAAAGCTTCCCATAAGTAATAAAGAACTTTATTGCATTCACGTGGGGAAATTAATATGATTCTGGAAACACTCGTATTGGTAACAATATAATTACTGTTACACTTATAATTGTGTTTTAGTATAATACTAAAATATATACAGTGCGTCTTAGTGACTACCAGACATAGCAAAATTAACATAGGGAAATTGTATATGGATCAACTATTGCCATGAGCTAAATATTCTTTGTGAGTGGCCGAAACAAAATATTTAAAACAAACAGAAATTTACTTCTGTCAAATAATTTTCATATTAAATGGTGATAGTTATATTGACTCAACAAATTCTAAAAATATTAGCATTCTGACAGTAATGTAAATTTAATTAATTCTTCTAATTACTACTTACTACCCGCTGTTTCATTTGTGACAATCACATTTTTAGATATAGGCACAGCAATAGCCGATCCTTACTTATTTCACCAATGTTAATTTTGTTATGTCGGGTTGTCACTGAGACACATTGTATTTTTAAATCTTAATCCCTCTTAAGATATTATAATAATTACATATTTACTAGGATAAGTTGAAATGATTAAAATATTTTCATATATTACTATTTTTACTTATTATTAGTGTTACATACTATTTTTTCTACGAAAGTGTAGAAAACTAAAGATTAATGTAAATTTAATCATTAATTTAAAATAAATGTCATTGTCATTAATTTAAACGTCAGAAAATTTATAAATCGCTTGTCACCAAATCGAGACTCGAAATTTATACATTAATACTGGAAGAAGAAGAATATCAATAATGGATTCCGATAGTGACGATATAACAAACACTCCGCCGGAACTTGCGGCCATTGCATCCACAGTTTCGTCCGATTTATTGCCTCAAAAATCAAAAGAGAGGTATTGGAGTGCGGAAAGTGAGTGCGGAAAGTACTTTCCGCACTCATATAAGTGCGGAAAGTACTTTCTGCACTCCTTGTAACAAATACCAACTTTCAAGGTTAAATTTTATGACAGAAAACGTGTCTTTCAACACTTTCGTAGAAAAAAGCATTTTCTTTGCTGTTTGATTTCAATTCACTTCTGAGTTTTTGTGTAACTTTTATTTCGTCGAGTTTTTAGGTTATGGATAAAAAAAAATAAAAAGTAATAGCATAAATTAACGCAGTATTTGCTCTACAAAAGAGTTCATTATTATTTAATTTGTCTCTAGCATAATTAGAGAAGACAATATTTAAAGATTTAAATTTTCACATGTAAATCCCCATTGTGCGTTGTCCAATGCTCCACCATGTATACAACATAATGTTAATATGATATACCGTATGTTCATAAAAATGATGCATCAGGGTTTAATATTTTGGTTAGTAAGTTAGCACTTACGTATGTTACAGCCAATGGCAGGAAATCGAAATATGACTGATCTATCTATACGTTTCAAACTACTTTAATAATACTTTAAAACGTATAATATAGGGTATGTCAAAAAATTTACGGCCCTTGATTAAGAATCGTAACTCATTATTTAGGACAAATTACAAATGCAATTGAGATATTCGGCAAACTTTTAACAGCGTAATATTCATAATAGCGGCATTTTAGTAGATACAAATAATTTTTAATCCCGGGCACTCCTCCTTCCAGGCTTCTATTGGGGTGATAAAATCGCATAATCCCTAATGTCTGTGCAAACAATTATATTAGCCAAATGCCCAAATCTTCTGGGTGGACTTCCCGAATATTTTATTGTATGCAAATAATTTCACCAAAGATTACACAGGTAGATTTAAGGAAAATAACTTATTTGAATATAAACTAATTGCCACTTAATGAAAGCCGCCTACCATTGTTGAATGTTACTTATTGTTTGTATATATTCATATCCATTCTGAGTTATGTCAATGCAGCCATCTTCAGTAGCAAACAAGTACTGATGGGAACAATTTTGTGCATCTTCTTAAATATGAGTCGTAAATTACACATAATAGCTATTTAACAATGTACAATATTGATAATATTTTAAAATGAATGGCGATTTAAATTTTAGAATAAACACTTATTTGTAAACTAATACTATTACTAATAATAACTAATTGTAAACAGTAGTCTGTAATGATCTTCTTAAATATATATACAGCACGTTCGGCTTCCAAATGTTAGTGAGAAAGCTGGCCTTGTGGTAGAGTGTACGGCTGCAAGTGCGGGCATTGTTGGTTCGAGACTGGGGGGGTAGTGTACTTTTTTTAATGAATATTAATAACTTAATTTACTCATAAATTTCAAAAATAAATACGCATATTGAACATTTTAGAGGCAATGTTAATAAATGAGAAAATGTTTTCAACATTTATTTGATAACTATACAGGGTAAGTTCTTTTTTATTTTAAGCATTGGGATCTCGGAAACCATAAGACATAGAGATTCGGTTGAAAGAGAAAAATTAAAGAAATTGCTTTTTAAATGTGTCAGTAATGTTTTATAACCTTAAATTTTATGGTTACAAGTAAATTATGGCTTATTTAAATATTAATTTAAAAAACACAGAATAAGTCAATCGCATATAACCATTAGGTTCGTTTCAGCTTGTAAAAAGTGAAATATAATTAAAACACGAATTAACCCTTTTTCACAAAAACATTTATTGATAAATTTATTAATACATGTTTTTATGAAAAAGGGTTAATTCGTGTTTTAATTACGCATATAACCATCTTATAGCGTGAACTGACTGAACGCGGTTTGTATTGCACACCATACAAAAAAAATGCTTACGAATATCATTTGCTTGCTTAAAGTTGTGCCCATTAAACTATTAATCGCTACTTCAGCGATTTCGTGAAATAGCTCGTTTTTTCCAAGGACACTTGTATACTTGTTTAATAGTTTGTTAAAACATTTTTTCTTCAAACTTCAGAAAATTATGTCATTATTTAACTCAGTTGACTGGAAAAATGTCACATTTCCGCCAGCAGAAGGAAATGTCGCCTACCGTCAATAGCGATTTTCGGAAGTAAACCAACACTTTAACTTTCTGTAAAAATAAAATATTTTACCTGCCGCTAATATTTATCAAAAATAAATTATGCTGACGTTCATTTCAGGAGTATCCAGTGTCAATAAGATGTCAATTTGATTAAAAAATCACTTCGATGTAGTTTTACACATTTTAGTTACACATTTATTTTTAGAATCAATGAACAGATATACCTAAATTATTACATTGATAATATATCAATTGAAATAATCGATAAAACATATTGTTTTATCAATTTTAAAAATAAATGTTCAAACAAAATTCCTTTTTTATTTCAAATTTGTTGAATAGTTCCAATATGCAAGTATACATTACGTCTTGTGGGTTTTGTTATTGAATTATAAATATTAGTCTGCAATGAACATTCTAAAACATAGAGAAATTAATTTCGGTTACTAAACTTGTGTAAGGAATGTAGCTCTGTGGTAGAGTGTTCGGTCCAAATTCCATAAATTGTTGGTTCGAGACTGGGGCACTAATTTTTTTTTTTTTTTTAAATGAATATGTCAACTTAATTTACTCATAAATGTCAAAATATAACAAATCGCATATTGAAAATTTTAGAAAACTAATATCTATAATAAATTATATCTACACCACTCTTGGTCTACTGGGTCAATTGTTACCAAATGCAACTTTGTTTCGTACGGTAACTAGATGCATTCTGCAAATTTAAAGATTTTGTAATGTAATATTGCAAATATTGTACCGTGTAAAACAGAATAAAAATGACTATCGAAATAAATAATAAAAAAATAGGTTGCCCTTAAAAATAATATTCTTGACGTCATAACTTTAAAAATAAATGACACCACAAGATGAAAATGGTAATGCTAATGGTAATATAACGACATTTAATTACAATCGCCACACCTCTTCAAGTTGTTTTGTAAGAAAATTAATATTAACGGTGTTGTCGAATTTATGCGTTACTTTCTTTGTAGGTACACCCGCAAGGTTCTTTTCAAACCTGTATATGACACCCGAATCCAGATATATGGTGCACATAAAAAAAAGTGTAAGTCTGTTTGGCGAGATGGGAGAACGGACGCTCGGTCACTGTCGGATACTTGGGCGCGTGTCGCCTACCCATAAATTGCTCGGAAGAACCTTATTTTGACAATGCAGACCACAGATTATTGGCCCCGTAAAATCCACAAAGGAAATTCGGGCCCCAATAGAGTAGAGGTTTTCGAACGTCCCCTCGTGGGGTAGTCGTGTATCGAATTATTAGTGAGAAATCGCGATCTGTGATTATTCACAAACAGTTATAAACAGATATAACAGATATAAATAGTTGAATTCGTAATAGAAAATAATATCTAATATACGGTGTACAGTTTTTGCGTACCATATAAAAAAATAAAGTTGATGATGGTTTCTTCGAAACGAAACGTTGTACTGAAAATTTGTAAACGCTGTCTTGTAGTGCTAACCATGTGGCAATAAGAAAGTCCCTTTGGTTTTCTTATACCTTTTCAAATAACTTCAGAAAAAAATAAGAACAAAAACGCAATATTTCGGATTTTGTCGATTATTTCCGGAAGTAAGCAGAATGTTTTGGTTTTCTCAACAGGATATTACAGACCACTAATAGAGAGACAACAGACTACTGAATAAAAGAATAAATAATGTTATCTCTCTCTCTAGAATATAAAGACTAATTGGTCATTAAATTCATATGAATATATGTTTTTAAAACTATGTTCCCGAATTTTGTTAAATTATAATATAAAAATAACTTTAACGGATTAAATTAACTTTTATTACTTTATTTTAAATATAAAGGTTAATGGTTAATGAACTAAGAAATCGCGTTAATGACTAAAATTATCGAAGTTATTTTTTTTTGTTAACGGTTCCCATCACTGCTTATATTGAAGTTTGAAGTATTAATTAATTAATACTCCTTTTGAATTAAATTAAAATATAATTAATTTTATCAAAAATCAATAAAATATGAAATGTTAGTGTGTCTGTAATGAATTTTGGTGTGTTTTATAAGAAATAGTAAAAATAATGTTAATTTTAATATATGTGAACAACATGTTCGGTCTTAAAATGTTTCAAATAGTACTGATGCAGGTAACAAATAACAAGTTTTGAAATAATTTAAAAAAACAAAACTTAGTCACGGACTAAGATTGTTTCTGCTCTCAGTTGATATTTTCAGATCTTCCAAGGTCCGTTTAAAATTCTAGAATTGTGATGTTTCTCCGCTAATTTAAAATTATACACATGCCTACTACATAAAATTAACATTTAATCACATTTAAAAATTTGTTCATTTGGTTATCCAGTACCACATGTCGTAGTATTTACCTTTCCTACCTTCTGGAACCAGAGCTCGGCGGTGGGGTTGGCCGATGGCCTGCAGAACTGATGTACACCATGGCAGCTGCACATCCTGCTGCGGATGGTCATCAATGTGGTGGACTCACTTAACACCGAAACGCACACGTCACAGGGCGCACACCGGGAATTCACACAGACCACTAAATACGAGCGACGACCGAACAACCACCACGTCCTAGTGCTACGACGGACACTGCCGTCGCCGTCTGGCCGAGTCTGGCTTCCTGGGAGACGACATAAAGCGGATTTTCATGCGAATGAAGACTTACAGACGGAGGCCTGTAGCGGTGGTACCGTGTATCGATGAGGCGTCTATTATTCATGCGATGAATTATCCAAGTTTCGTGACAATCTGAGACGTATTGTATGCAACTGCACTTGGATTATTTAAAGGCGTTTAGCAAGTTATAGTTGGACGTGCATGTGATACGTAGAAAACTGGACATGCTATTTACATTGCCTTTGTATTGTTCAAATTTTAATAAAGTTTATGAAGCAATAAAAATTAATCTTTAAAATATAAAATTGACAAGTGGTGACGGCAATTAGCTACAGCAGCAGCAATAGACAATAACAAAAACAAAAAAAGTAAGGTTGAATTTGTTTAGGTCTTCATAAACTTTTATAATACTGAGTCAGAAGAATGAAATTTTAATTAGAGATTTGCTGGTTTCAGGATAAGCAAAAAATCTTATTCCTTTGAAGTTTTGGCGTAAAATAAAAGAAAAAACAGTTTTTCCTCTTGTAAACTCAATTCGTGGACATACTCTATATAAACAGTGTCTGGACAACTATTTAAAAAAAAATCTTTTGAACTTAAAGTCTTTATATTGATAAGTATATGATGTATTTAATATAAATCAACTATAATCTATCCAGACACCATTTACATGAGGTACTTCAAGAATACGCCAAATGTGTTTTCATAAACTTTTTGGTTTTTGAGATGAAGTGTCCCACGTCCTCCGTCAATTTAGTGCAACCTCAGACGATTTGAGTACCGCGCGAGAACAAAACTGTTCAGGCATTACCGGTTAGATGGGGGGCGGAATTTACTTTCGTTAATATCATTCATTTGGGTTACTTTATTAAATGTAGATATGTAAATGAAGGATGGACTCCATAATTTGTTTTTATTTGCTGAATAAAACAGTTACTACATAGTTTGTTAATGACAGCGAAGGCACAATTTCCGTTCCGCGCATCTTTCAAGTGATCGGCAAACTAGTGAAACTAAAGCGGGCAAAGATGATTTGCTGTGATTATTTTTATACTGGAAAATTGTAAAGCTTCGCATACGTATGTTGGATTTAAGCGCGCATTGGGTTGGTGTGATCTAAATCAATTGATTTAAATCATTAATAAATATTAAATTGAAACGATTATATAAATCAATTGATTTAAATCATTAATAAATGTTAAAATGAAATCATGTTATAAATCAAATTTTAAATAAATTAATTAGGACAGAGTGTTCTGAAAGAGGCTTGTGGAGGACGCCAAGATCCAAATAGGGTTGTAGTGGCACAGGATGCATGAACTAATATTCAAAATATTCAAGAACAATAAATTATTAAAAAAAAGTAATGTAGATAGCAAACGCCTTTCTCCATATTTTATTAATACGAACAATTGGTATTAAAATTAATATTTATAGCAATTTTCTTACACAACAATTATTACGAAGGGTTTAAATTAAGTAACATCTACAATAATTCTCCATATAATATTCTTGTCAGTACTACTAAATAATTGTTGATTATTATTATAAACTTTATAATAATATAATATCTAATATTCGCAGCTTGATTTAGAAAAAAAAACAATTCAAATTCATGCCTGTATTCTTTTTTTTTTCAATTTGCAACTCTTGTGCATCTTTAATATACTCCGGATCCTCACATTTCTTTTTTTTTAAATTTCCTCGAAACATTTCTGGCAAAATACAATGCATATAAAAGTTGGTTGGACCCGAATATTTAATTTGTTTTCCAATTTATTTCTTTCACTTGTGCATTGTTTATCCCCTTTTTATTTAATATGTTTCCAATATTTTTGTCCCATTTCTTTTTTGGTCTTTCGATTCTTATCTTTCCTGTTATCTTTGTTTCCCATATCTTCTTTGTTTGGTTGTTGTCTTCTCTGCTGATTAGGTGTCCCAGCCATTGTAATTGTCAATTTTCTATATTGAGTTCTACAATTTCTAGTTCATTTCTGATGTCCACATTTCTCACTCTGTCTAGTTTTGTTACTCCGTATACTTTCCTTAGGTATTTCATTTCAAGGGCTTGGATTTTGCTTTGCACGTTTCACAGCCGTATAGTAGTACAAATAGTACTTTGTACATTATAAGCTTTGTTTTTTTGGGATATTTTTTGTTGTTTAGTATAATTTTGTTAATCGTGTGAAAGGTTCTTGTTGTGGTTTGTATTCTGTTGTTTATTTCTGTTTCCATATTCCCTTTCCATTCAATAATTTGTCCAAAGTATTTTATGTGTTCTACTTGTTCTACTTTCTCGTTATTGATTGTAATGTTTATTGCTTCTTTAGTTTATAATATTTTCATTACCTTTGTTTTTGATATATTTATTTTTAATCCAGCTTTTTCCAGTTCAGTTTCCCATATATTAATATGTGTTTGTCAGTCTTTCTTATTTTGTGCGATGATTGCCACATCGTCTGCAAAAATACATTCAGTTATTGTTGTGGGTTTTAATTTGTTGTATCCTATCACTGTTTTCTTTGTCTTGGTTTTAATCTTCTTCATGAATTCATCCTTTGCTTTTACGAACAAAATGGGACTTAGTCCACCCCCTTGTCTGAATCCTTTTGTGGTTTTAAATTTCGTTGTGATTATGTCTCCGGTTCTGATACAATTTTCTGTGTTGTTATATATGCTTTTGATTGCCATCCTCAGTTTAGGTCCTATTTGTCTATCATTTAGTGTCTGCCACACAAATTCTCTTTCCATTTTATGAAACGCTTTTACTAAATCTACATACAGATATACATGTCTTTTTGGTGTTCTATGGTCTCACTTATTAGGTTTCTTATTGTAAATAGGTGATCTATTGTACAATGTGCTTTCCTGAACCTGCTTTATGATGGTTCTATTTCAATTTCAAGTTTTTGTCTAATTCTTCTTTCTAGTATGTTCTCATATACTTTTTCCGCGGCGCACAGTAGAGATAGTCCTATAGTTGCTGCATTCTTTGTTGTCTCCTTTCTTGTGTATGGGCAGTATCACCGCTGTCTGCCAGTCCCTAGGTGTTTCTCCTGAATTCCATATTTTATTTAATATGGTTGTAAAAAGTTGTATACCGTCTTCTTCCACGTATTTCAAATATTCATCTTTCATTTTGTCTATTCCTGGTGCTTTGTCAAGTTTTATTTTCCCTATAGCTGTTTAACTTTTGTTTTGTCATCTCTTTCCAGTAAACCTTCAAAGTATTGTTTCCATCTTTCAAACATAATAATAACAATAATACGACACAGTAGCGGACTGGCACTCGAAACCGGCTCGGGATAACCATAGCAGACCGGCCTCATAAAAGAGTCGTCCATATCAGACCGGCCTTATAAAAAAAATCGTCAATACGTAACTATTTATTTAGTTATTATTAACAGATTATTACATAATTACTCCTCCAATAAAAACAGTGGAACATTTTATTTTGAGATTAGTTTCTATAAGATACGAAAGATAACGAAAAATACATTTTAAGTATAGTAGACCATTTGCCTAGGAACTTAATTCCTCCCTTAAACATTGATGAAGATGCTGCTGTTAATCTGAAATGAGGTTGAACATTTCTTCTCCTGTAGTTGACTTGCCATTTAATACTAATATATTGTACAATGACTGAGCAGTCAGCACTCATCTTTTTGAGTAATGTTCTGAGTAGTGTCCATTTTTAAAATATGTACGATCTACTTCTCACAATATATTGTTTCTAAATAAATTCCCAGTAGACCGAATGATTTGAGAGATGGTAGATTATAAGAGCTTTTGAAAACCAGAGTGGTGTAAGTACTTTTTTTTTAATCAAATTTAGACAGTCCAGAAATATACAAGAGATATTGTTCCTTGTTTATAGATAATAGTAGTATTATTAAATTGCATCTTTCTAAAGATATTGCCTCTATAACATATTTTAGGTTTTTACTGGCAAAGATCACGTTTGATAAATGCCATTTTAGTAACGGATCGAATTTAAGTAAAAGTAAAATTATTTCTAAGAAAATACCGTGATGTAAGTCTTCGTCTCAAATAACAATGTATTCGCAGATTTATAGTGATGAAAGTAATGACGAAATGCTAGTCCCTCTTTCCAACTCTAATACTTGTTTAACCCCATGGGCATTTTTTTGTCGGACACATTCTGAATTTGAAAACAACAAGTATAGTATATTTATACATTTAATTTTAGGCATGTAGCTTTCAACCCATTTTTCTGGTATCTTCCTTTTCTCGTATCCTTGAATGCGCTGACAAGTATCTTTCCAATTGTTTATTCCATCCTTACAAAATAACTGTAATTATTATCATCTACACACGATTCAAACATTACAAAAATGCATTTTTTGATCACTATGAAAGCCATCCCCTATTTAATTTATCTTCTCCATGAAAAAAACATTTATCATATATTTGAAACGTGTATGTCACTTTCAGTTGATTCACTTACATATGTTTACTAAACAACTCATCAATATTCTGATCATCTGTTTCTTTTTAAATAATATGTTGTCAAGAATTCGAATGTATGTCGAAAAAAGCGATAACGAAAGAAATACTTTGTTTAATTTTCACTTCGCGCATAGGCTCTAAAGTTTGAAAAAATAAAAAATAATTTCGCTCAAATTTTACAGAATCCAACTTTTCTGCACGGTTAGAATCCGATATATGAAAATTTGCATATTTCGACCCACCCAACTGAATAATTACCCTATTATTCAACACTAAAATTTCATTATTTTCTGTCAAGTTTAAAACTGAATCCTTTTCCATCCCGTATCAGGTTCTGGTTTTAAAAGTGTTGTACTGGTGTTGATAACTCAGTAGCTAGCTAGTACTAATTTTATTAGTAAATACCAGAATTTGTGATTTTTTTACCAGAGTTTCATACAAATTATGACAGCACACTTCTGACACGATAAAATGCAGAGATTGAGAGTTCCATGCCGAGTGTTGTGCTGATGATGATAACTCAGTAATCATATTGAAATTCAGGCTGTCACTAGAACTGATTCCATAATATTTTTTACCGATTGTAATATTATTATTATTATTATTGTTATTATTAACCTGTTTAACTATAGACGACCTATTTTTGCTACTATGAATTTTTTGAGTAGGACATGTTTCTGGAAATAAAATATTCATAATTTATTAGAATATTGACGATTTCATCAGTTACTTTCTGATATTTTCAATAGGGTCTTCCACGACTTTTCAAAAACCTTGAAACTGAACTCTAGACACATTAAAAACATCCTTGGCACTAATTTTTGTGCTGAGACAAATCGTTGTAATTAGCAAACACGATTTTAAAATTAACGGCGTTTGAAAAAGTCCCGAAACCCGCCATGTTGATGTGATGTCACAGCGCACGTGGCCCTCAGCTGTAGCATTGCTTACAATGGAGCGACAGAAAGAAAACGTCGGTTTTACGAAAAAAATGACGAATAAGTATTGCATTGTACCTGGATGTGATAGCAGCAGTAAATGCGAACCAAATAAGTTGTTTATAAACGTCCCAACAGGGGATATACGGAAAAGGGGGTTACAACAAGTCCGAAGTGATTCCGCGAGTGTTACTTTGACGTCTCACTATTTTTGTGAAGACCATTTTAATGTAAGTACATAATGTTTCAATAAATTATCGACGAAATTCGATAAATATATATAATTAACTATCATCATTAGTAATGGGTATTAAAGGGGATTTCCGATTATATATATACATTAGTAATAACATAACCTCAAAATAGTTTTGTGGGTTCCATTCTAAAACAATACCTTCCATATCATTATTACTTTTTTAAAGTACTGTGAGATTTTGTACAATATGTTCTTACACAAACGTTTAGTTAAAACTAAAAAAACATGTTGAAACAATATTTGTAGCAAACTGTTGATTTTTTAAATTTGATTAGATGATTAATAATTACAAATTTTGAAATCAGCATTACCAATTCGTATGAGATGTAGGATATATTGCAAAGTTTAAACAGTATTTTATTTGTTCTTACAGCTGGAAGAGGATTTGGAAAATTATATGCGACTCCACGCGTTTCGGCTACGTTGAAAAATTCACTTTTTGAGAAAAAGTCGGGAACCATTAACACGTGAACTTCTATCCGATTATCTGGCTGTCCCTTTACTAACCCATGAGAACTTATTTTATGTCAGACTGGATTCTAAGTCGTATTAATCCACGATTCCTATCCCTTATGCACTGACTCCCGATCGCCAACATGCGCAAAGACGTCACAGTGCCGCTCGGCCAATAACAGCGTTTCGTCGGTCACGTGACAAAATGTGTAAGTTTTACGATATTGTATGTTGTTTGTTGATAAGTTACAATGAAAACCAAACGTTTTCTCTGAGGGATGTTTAATTACAGGTTATAAACTTTACGTTAGGACACAAAAAGGTTATATTATTTTTTTTTCAGGAAGACCCTATTCAATAGTAGTTTTGTCGGTAGTAATTTTAACATATTGTGATTAATCAGCATGTTTGATTTTGTCAGCAATTTGTCCGAAGGCTATGATTTTGTCCGAAAGTCATGATTTTGGGACCATGTTATAATTTTATCCGAAACATGTGATTTTGTTACCACAGCATTTCTGCATTGCAGTGATTGTGCTTAGGCAGTAATTATCATATTATTTTCTGGCTGATTTTCAGAATCAGTACTGAGATTTTCAATAACTTATTGAATTTGTGACTGCAACAACAATTGTATCAGTGCTGATTTTATTACCACAGAATTTATAACCTCAGTAAATAGTAATTTTCTGTTTTGATTTTGTTAATCAGTACTCATTTTGCGTTTCACAATAGTTATAACTTTATTACAATAAAATTGTTTATATCAGTAGGATACTCATTTTGTATAATTATGAAAAATAATAGGAGTATCAATACCAATAATAGGAGATTAGGCCCCTCTGAACCTTCTGCAGCAGTAGATCCTTTCGAGGTAATTTTCGATGACCTTTCGTGAATTTCGGGTGGTATCTCGGCTATAAATTGGCGGATGTTGTTTTTTTATCTGCTCCAACGTTTCGGGTTTGATCGTAGAAACGATTCTAAGCGTAACCCCACAAAATAGGTACAACGGCGTTAAATCCCATGATTTAGGCGGCCAGTTGACATCATCAAAACTTGAAATAATGCGACCTGGGAACTTTTCACGCAAAATAAAAAGGTTGCACCCGATGTGTTGTCTTGGAACTAAATGTTTGCCACATCAATATCCTCGATTTCATGCCAAAAATAATCGATGCATGATCCAATACCACTCACCATCGATTGTTACAGTCTAACCTTCATCGCTTTAAAAAAAGTAAGGTCCAACGGCCTGATCATAATGCACACCAAAAAGTCGCATTTAATAATCGCCTGACGATTTTCGTCGCCTCATATGCTGCAATTTTGTTTGTTAACATAACATAATTAGAGAGGTAGAAATGTGCTTCAATAGAGAAGATTTGCTTTGAAAAATCACCATAAACTTCCTGCTGATCCCAATCTGCGCCAATATGCGTGAATTCTTCGGGTCCATGATCTATGGGCTTAAGTCTTGAGTTTATTGAATTTTATACGGGTGTAGCTGGAAGTCCTGATGTAAAAAGCGCCGAAGGGAGCTATGAGAAAAGCCCAAATACCGCGAACGCCGACGAATTGACAATTCCGGGTCTTCACTCACACTTTCATTTACAATATTTTGGGCTGAAATTTTAGCCTTACCCTATCTCCAATGCTTCACGTAACTTTTGATACGCAGTTTGTACAGAATTGTCATTTCTGTAGAACAATTGAATAATTTTAACGCGTTGAGCGGTGGTTACGCGATCCATTTTGTAAATATGTTGTTATAAACTAACATTTGACACTGAGAACAAATGCTTATGTTCTGTTTGATTTTACAGTGCTTTCATCATAGGAAACTGAAATAGGATTACCCTTTACATACTTTTTTTTGTTCTTATAATCCCGATGTTATTAAAATTTTAATAATTTTACGTTTTTTTTAGTTATTTACAGTTTTTCGGCCAAACAACATTGTTGTTTGAATAATTACTGCTTTTTAAGTCATTTCCTGATTTTGTTTAGTCAATTACTATTACTTATCGGTTCATTACGAGTTTTTCAAGTGAATTACTGATTTTGTGATTCCAATACTACTTTTAAGGTTAAATCATCATTTACTGGTACAGTACTGTTTTTGTCCGCCCAGTGCTGATTTACTGATATTCTTTCTAATATTTGATTGTGTGACTTTAATAAACAATAATCATGATTTTTATGCCTTAATAGTTCGGTTAGTAACTTTGGTGAATATTTTGTAAGCTGTACTCTCTTTAAAAAAATTAAATACTCTTTAAAAACAAAATCATTTCATGTAGGTCTGGCAGTTTAATACATTAAAAGTACACTTTATTAAGGAATAAAAATCATAATTATAGTTTATTAAGGTCACGAAATCAATTATTTTAACTAAAATTATAAATAAATATCTATATTAATAATTTAAAACTACAATATTCGTGTAACAGATCTGATTACAGTAAATACATTTTTATGATTGATGGCTTGCATTAGGGTAAAAGCAAGCGACGCACACAAAATATTAATGCATGCCCGAAATTCGGCAATATTAGCACACGGGATCACTAGTTTCAGTTTTCATTCACATAAACTGCGCTGTGATGTTAGACAATGCAATTATAAAAATATCGCTCATTAAATGCTCACAAGGTTCGAATACCAATATTTGTGAGATGCCAATTCATTCAAAACATTAGTCGCAATACTATTGGCATTGATATGGGATATTTTGAATGTTCTTAAAGTAGCTCATGGATGTCTGACATTGTGACAAATGCCTGAAACAATGGTCTATTTTTTAAGTGTTTTAATAATAATCTCGCCGCTGTGGGCCAAACTACTCGTCTCTGAAAATAAACGTGCCTGAGAAGCGGGTTTATATGCGACTAAGTATACTATACACTACACAACAAGTATGTTCAAGTTATAATCAATTTTACTAATTACTAATCATTTGAAATTTTGAAATTGTTAATTTATCAAAATTATTAAACGAAAAAATTAAAATAAAAGCAAAAATAAATTAGATGCTTAAACATTATCACGAAAATTGGAACTCTAATTAAATATGTATCCTTTATTGTTTATTTAACAACGAGGTATTTTTTGATATAGCTAGTTACTGATTACTGTTATCAGGTTCTGATAATATTAGCTTCCTTAGTTTTGCTTCTTTAAAATCAAGTTATATGGGTGTTGCTCTCAACTTCATAAAAGTAAACCGGGTGTCCTACGGTAATAGACCATTAAATGGTTAAATGGGTATAAAATAAAAATTTGAAATATTCACCCAAACATGGCTGATTCTCTTCTACTTAGGTGAAATACTTTTAATCTTCTCTCCCTTCCGGTTCTACCAGAAGTAGCTATCAACTTTTGTTTTTTAAATGGAATACCGTATATATTGGTATTGTGTTTCTGGCTTACCCGTTTAATTTGAAACATTTTTTGTACAAATGTGTGTAGGGTAGAGGTGGCATGAAAGGGACACGTATTGAAAGGCATAATTCAATTTACGTGACAATTACAAATCTCCCCGAAACAAAAGTATTTATGTTGTGTGGCTACACCAATGCACACCCATTTGAACCTAGCTACAAGCTTCTGTCATTTCATAGACGGCGGCAATATGCTTGTGATTTTATTCGTGCTCCCAAGCAAAATTTTCGTAATTCTTTCCAAACATTTTGTGAAATGTTGTAAGTGGTTTATTGAACTATTTGTCATTGCATATAAGTAGTTGTATATTCGATTATTGGAGAACGAAAAGTCGGTACCTATGAGATAAAATTATAGCTTTAGAAGTTATGTTTATAATTTGTGTGTGATATTTATGAAAGGGACACAGCAAACGGTTATGTAAAGGACGGTTATATCAAATGCGGATTTAGACTTGATAAATGATAAAAAGTCCGAGACTCTGAATGAATTTCCTACTGAATCACTTACACATACAACATACAGGGTGTAACAGAAATACGTGTGTTATTTTAAATCATTGGTAGAACTCGTTAAATGAAACATTTTTTCTATATGTTTTTTTTTTCAAAAACCAACTTACACTGATTTAAAATATGTTCTAGTTTATCTACTAAAACGCGTACCCGCCTATGGTTAAAGGTGTGCAGCTATAAAATATTTTGTTGTGATGGCAACGGTGTTATAAAGGTTCATCATTGCCTGTTAGGCAAAACACGTTCAGGATATTGTGCACTGTACAATCTACGGGCTTCTGCGGCATTTAAAAAAGCTCGGCCATATACCAACACAATATCTGTTAATTCTTGATTAGAAAAATTTGGCATTTTGAAATAAACTTCACTTGACAATTATAGTGACAGTACCTGAGAACGGCCCCATCGGTCAAAATTAGGGGGCAAAAAAATATTTAAAAAACCTGCATATTTTGAAAAAAAAACATATAGAAAAAATGTTTTATATAACGAGTTCTACCAATGTTTAAAATTAACACACGTATTTCTGTTACACCCTGTATATGTAAGTGTTACTTTCATTGAATTATTTTTAGGAAAATAAATATAGGTCTTAATTCCAATTAGTTTTAAAAATGTGATTTTAAAGTATAGACACTTAACAGCACACTCGTACTTATCGTGTACGTGTACATAACCAGTTATTTAGTATGTGTAATGTAAAATACCCGTAGGTACAAGGTAATTTTTCTTGTTATTACGCACTGTCCCTTTCATACATTTTTGTGTCCCTTTCAATAGTATAATGATGAAAGCGACAAAATATACTTTTTTAAATGGTAAAATATACAACTAAGAATAAAAACAGGATTATTATTATATTTTCTTTCAGTAGTGAAATAATTGAGGTTTTCAATTCTATTCGTAAATGTTCAAATTATTTTCTCATTTATTTACTAGGCTCTTTAAAACAAATATGTCCCTTTCATGCCACCTCTCCCCTATATCTATCTTTTTTATTTTCCGAGATAAACATTAAATTGCAAGATTTTGACCTCAAAAAGACATTATGAAAAATGGCTTCAATTTCTCTTACAAATAAAATAGAATCGAAAATTTTATCTCGAATTATACTTGAAAGGCACCTTCGTAACCGATATACAGGGTGTTAATTAAGTATGTAGACAAACTTAAAGGGGTGCCTCCTTGATCAATTCTAAGATAAAAAGTTCTTATAAACATGGTATCTCAACAGCTTCGTTTTGAAAATATAGTTAAAAGAAGTTTAAAAAATATGATTTAATCACAACTCGCCGGACCACAATCGTGGCCCCCTAGTTCATATAAAACCATTAGATTTTTTCATTTGGGGGAACATAACATTGTTGGTATACCCAACTCTAATTTTTAATGTGGATGATTTAGGAAATCGTGAACGAGTTTGCCAGTCGATGATAAGGCGCATAAAAGCATGCATTGAGGTCGGAGGTGGTCAATTTCAACAGTTGCATGAAACAATGTAATTTGGTTAATTATTTCCATAGCAGTATGGTATTCAAGTGTTGTATCTAATGTAAGATTGTTTGTTATTAAATTTATTGTTAAAATTCTCTGAACTATATTTTGAAAACGAAGCCATTGAGAGATAATGTTTATATGAACTTTTCATCTTAGAATTGATCAAGGAATCACCATGTTAGTTTGTCTACGTACTTAATTAACACCCTGTATTTTGTAGCTGTATGTTGCAGCTGAAAATTTCGAAGTCATTCAAAAATGTCATCAGTTGAGTGCCCACTTAAATTCAGCGTATTTCATTTTTTAATAAGGAATTACATACATTTTATTCCATAGAACAATTGGCATGATAATTGGCTAGAAAAAAGTATTATACAACCATATTCCCAAAATAAGTAGTTTTTGAAATATTTAGAAAATTCGAATTTCTGCATCATGTAAGTTCATTTATGCTATTTACATATGCATCTGCAGAAATTGAAGCAATTTTTCATAACGTCTTTTTGAGATCAAAATCTTGAAATTTAATTTTATCTCAGAAAATAAAAATAAACTAGGCGTACAGGGTGGCCCAATTTGGATGTTTCTATAGGGTATCTCTGTAACTAGAAGAGATAGAGAAAATCGGATGGCGTATCCTCGATCTCTTTTTCCAAGACAAACTCAATGCTGAAAATAAAAATTGGCTATCGTCTTTTGTTTTCGAGTTATGGCCAAAAACTCATTATTTTCCATTTTCGATTTTTATCAATATTTCATTTATTTATAATTTTATTATGGTATGAGTTGCATGTTCTTCAGGCACTTTTTTACGGTGAATTGAATGAGTTTTATTGAATTTCGATATCTTCGTTAATAAACAAGATACAACACAAAGTTGTGTTTTTTTAAATAGAAGTCATAGTTGGCTTTGGCCCTAATAAATATGTTATTTTTTTCTCTTTTCAACGATGTATTACATGTGGATGATGATATAATTTCATTTTTGTTGAAATCTATCGAAATTCTATAAATACATCATATGTTCTCTTATTGCGCGTAATAGACTGGCAGTAGGCTTGTATTGTTTAGAGTCAAATTATTTATTGACAAACACATACATTTGCCACCTATAAATTATAAAATGCCATATGAATACAATATTATATATTCTAGAATGGTTTATTAAATAAATAACAATTATCACATTGCCTTGGAAACATTTTACAATCTCTATCTAAAAAGAAGATAACCCAATAAATTATTTTTTCAAAGATTATAAGAAAAAACCATCAATGGCTCATTGAGAAGCATAGACAATTACAATAAATATTCAAATTGATGTCAATTATTAAAAATGCACGTGTTGCATCTGTTAATAACACTTCTGTAAACATTAAGAATGTGAAAATTTGAATTTGAATTTATACAATCAATGAAATTTTGTTCTCATTGTATACAATTTGTCCTTTATAAGTCCCCAAAAAAGAAATCTAACGGCGTGAAGTCAAGTGATCATGGTGGTCATATCACGGGTCCATTTGTGCTTAGCCAATTTGCCTCAAAATTTAGATTTAATAATCGAAATTTATGTGGAAGTGACAACCATCCTGTAGGAAATATGGAATTGTTATTGCTTTGAATAAAGAATGTTAACATATAATTTTTTTTATAATTTTCGTACGGCATTGTTAAACACTTTAAAGTAGAAAGATAATGTCAAATGTGTTAGTTTGACAATCAAACAATTTAAACAAAACAAGCATAGTACGCCCAATAAGAGAACATATGACGTATACATTTTAATAGATTTAAACAAAAATTAAACTATAACATCCACTTGTAGTACATCATTGAAAAGGGAAAAAAACCTATTTATTACGGCCAAAGCCAACTATGACTTCTATTTAAAAAAACACAACTTTGTGCTGTATCTTAATAAAATTAGAAATAAATGAAATATTGATAAAAATCGAAAATGGAAAATAATGAGTTTTTGGCCATAACTCGAAAACAAAAGGCGATAGCCAATTTTCATTTTCAGCATTCAGATTGTCTTGGAAAAAGAGATCGAGGATGCACCATCCGATTTTATCTATCTATTCTAGTTACCGAGATCCTCTATAAAAACATCCAAATTGGGCTACCCTGTACATACATCTCTACATAATCAAAAAATGTTTTAAATGGAACGGGGAAGCTACAAACATAATAATATATAGGGTGTACAATTTAACAAAAAAGCAAAAGTTGATCTACTTCTACTTCCGGAAGAACCGGAAGTGATAGAAGGCATTTTACCTGAGAAGAACTGATCAACCATGTTAGGATGAATTTGTGATTTTTTGTTTGTTTTATCGGGTCCCCATAAACTTTAAATTGTCTATTAGCGTGGGACACCATGTATATCCAATGTACACTATTTTATTTCATGGATATTTTCAAATCTGATTGCAATTAATATTTCGCAAATGTTGCAAAAGTTACAACTCCGTGAATAATGCAATGTATTTAATTTCTAGTAATTACGGCTGCCGGGAGCAGTACAATTGCAGTGTACAGTACAATTTATTTATAGTTTGCCATTCATAGTTGTACCTATAATGCGAAGCAGGTGTAGGTACTCTATCATTTATAATTAGGTTCATACATCTGCTGCACATTAACAATCATTCGTTATCCTTAAGCTGTCGCCATAAATTTTCATGAACGCTCAATATTTAATCGGCATTATGATTTCGTAGGTACAAAATTCATCGAAATATCTCAAACATTAGGTTACGATTCTAAGTTATATTTCTCACACAGATATTTTCAAATTCTCAAAATTTTAACATTGCAGTTCAATATTATTGATTTGAACTAAAATTTAAAAGTTATTTTACATCATGAAATTTTCATTCGAATGAAGAATTTAATAATTAAGAATAAACTAACGAAAACGTGTTTAAGACAATCTCTGTCAAGTTGTTTCTACAAATTTATCATTGTATTTTATATTATAGCATTAATTAACTGTACATACAGGGTGTCCCGCGACGTGGCTGTGTCGACAGCCATAGCTTAAGGAAGTATTATTAAAGTAGTTTTATATCGAAAATGGTTTATGCACATAAACTCATACAAAAACTCAAAAATAAAAACCAAGGGTTTAATTTTTCAATAAGTAAAACATATTATGTGAGTGAATAATTTTGTGCTGTCACAAATGTTTGTTGATTAATTGTAGTAGTTATTACTGCTTTGACGTTGTGATTACAATATTTGATAATATCATGAAAATTGACACAAATATATTAAATTATTCTCAATTATTTCTGCTACACTGTCCAGAGATAAAGTAAATATTAGCATATTCATGATTTCAAAATTTATTAATTTACACATGGAATATTGCACTTAACATTGCACAAATATTATTATCCTAACGTAAAGAAGAAATAAAGCTACAATTACTCAATATACAAGTGAAAAGGACAACACAAAACAATTCACTGGCATAATATGTTTCATGTACTAAAAATTAATATGTTCGTAATTCTTTAATTTTGAATTTCGAACATATGCGTATACGGTATTTTCAACATTAAACTACCTTAAGAATACAATCTTTAGCTATGGCAGTCAAGTCGCGGGAAAACCTATATACAGCGTGAGATTTTAGTTCGGCGTCAAAACAGGCAGATGAATTGCATTTTGCAGAACATTTGCAAAAACAAAAATTAGATTTGATTATATTTTGAGTCATTAAACATAATATACTTACTGTTAGAAATAAATTATTATTTATATTATTATTATTATTACTATGAGTAGGTATTACCCAACATTATCCATTTAAATAAAATCTCTATCTTCAATTATGAGAAAGTTATTTTATTTTCTACACAATATTTTTATTATTATTATTACTATGAGTAGGTATTACCCAACATTATCCATTTAAATATAATCTCTATCTTGAATTATGAGAAAGTTATTTTATTTACTATATAATTCGGGACGCCCTGTACATACGCAAGAAATATTATTCATATTTTAAGTCATATTTACATAATAACTTTGTAATAATATGAGTGTATTGTAAAACTATGAAGTTAAGCATAACGGAAAATTGCACGAACCTGCGGTATTTAATGCCTCCTCTGGCAAATCCCTGATTTAATAATGGCACAGATATAACGGCGACGTACTTAGCTACTAATCATCCTCTTCATTAGTGCGAGCTTGAACTTCTAATGGGACAATACGTTCAGGTTCAACTGGTGTAATGTACACGTAATAATAGAACAACCCCCACAGAGATTCCACTTTGGCATCACCACTTCACAAATAGCGACAACCTTTAAATACATCATCACTAAAATAACTATTGATACTTCTGAGTAAACAAAATTGTAAAAATATTAATAAAATACAGTTACTACAGTCTACTAAATCTAGGTAAATTGATAATTGGTGATTTGTTAAATTTGAACGTGTTTATGGTTAAAACTACTATTAAATTTTGGGGTTCTTAAAATAATTTTTATAATCATATAGAATTGAATATAAGTGCAAAAATTTGCCCTCTAAATAGCCTCAGGAAATCTGAAATTATAAAACCTTTACGAGAATCTTCTGTTGGTAGTACAACGATTGACAGGCAGTCTTAAATAGGGAAATAATAAAGCCTTTCGAAATAATTCGCCTACATTAAAATGCGCCAAATAATATCACTATAGTTCGCTTTCAAAGTGTCTACAGGTAATCTAAGATTGGGATTCATTCCAAGTTATCGTTGGCCTCTAAAACGTCACAGAAAATTATAAATTATGAAAACATGTACGATTTCCTACATAATTATAACTTGTACGTCTAATGACCACAGGAAATCTAAAATGATGGAAACACGCAATTCTTGGATGCATCAAATGTAGTGTCTGCCAGAAATTTTACTTTACCTTAAAAGTTACTGTAGGTAATATAAAATATATACCTAAGCATTGAATTGCGATTCATTCGAACTTATTATTATTCTATAAATCGGCAGTTTTTAAACTGCAGGTCACAGCCGCTCAGTGAATTATTTAAAAAATCTGACGCAGTGCAAAAACTGTTGATGGTACTTTTCTGTTGAAATTTTAGAAGCTTTCCACCTTTGTAATAAAAATCTCAAAATTCACAGAGGGATTTCCAAAAATACCGTCTTCAAATAAAATAGGAATCGAGGTTATAAAAAAGTTTCAGAAGCTCTACTCGTCAGCTCTAAATGTGCCAGTGGCGACCTGGGCTAATAATAATGTATTTCATATTAGTGTATAACCATTTTATTAAAAAAAAATGTTAAATTTCATAGCCACTTAATTTTGTAACAGCATCCAAATGACTGCAGGTCATCTAAATGTTCAGATATAGGCATTTAATTCAATAGTTATTAACATTATTAGCACATGAGCCATTGAAACAGGTTTCGAAACAAATGAGTAATGTTAGTCCATTTTTTCAAAATCCAGATAAGTCCAAATATGACTCCAGGGACATGGACTTGAATCGGTCTGGTTCAAAGACTCATATAATACTATAACCTTCAGCAGAGGATTGCTATTACGAAAATTTAAAATATTTTTATTAATACTATTATTTATTATTATATGTTCTCAAAATAATAATAATATTCAGAGAAAATCAGAAATTGTGGACAATTGTGAAGCATCAATGATATTACCTACATAAATGTAAATATTTGTGTAAAGTTTTGAATTCTATTTATATTCCTTGAATTATAATGCTTTGAAATTAACTAGTTTTAATATTTCTGTAAAACATTTAAATCACCCTTAATAATAATTTTCACGAAAATGGTATTGGAAGCCGTAAATGACGAAGCTTTTAAATGCACATAAAATTACATATTGATATATTTGGAACGCTTACATATATTTAATTTATTCCGAATTATAGTTTACCAGGAAATTTTAGACATGCTCTGTGTAATTATAACTTTTTAATTAATCAAACTACGAGTAATTTCCGAACCCAAATTATAACTTTATAATTACTCAAACTACGACATTATGTGGTGATTGCTGGGAGCATTTTTAAATCGATATCAAACCATATAGATACATTTAACTTTACATTATTTGAATTAAAATTTTAATAAGACATTAAACGTAAACCAAAAGGGAATATTTCCAAAAGCGATGGTAATTGGGAATAATTGGAAATAGGCCTTCGCTGAATTAACAAATACTAAATTAATTCAACCTTTTAACCACTGTGTATTATTAATTCTTACTCAATACTATTTCTTATTCTCAATAAATGAATAGATTATAAATATATTCACAAAATTATTTAGAAAATAAATCATAAATACCATTTATATGTAATTAACATGTTACATTGGACTGTAATCATCCAATTAAGTGCTGCCTTGACTGGCATTGTAGATGCAATCGTTTTATTATCCAACAGGTAATGAGTTTCCATTATCCGTGTACAATTTCAATTTAAATCTTCGTGCTGCCACCTGACGCGGCGACGTCGAACGTCCAGGCGATGTCTAGGAAATCCGTCGTCAGAAAAAGCTCACGGATTCTCCGCTCGTCCGTGAGGCGGCGCTGATTGTGCCGGTCGCCGGGAAAGCGTGGAAATTGCGTTTTCCGCGGGCAAGTCATTCGATTACACCAGCGGCGGGCTTCGGAGTTTCCACATTAGTGTAATTACGTACCGGGAAAACTCGGCGAAGACAATCTCGCAGTTGTTAATATTTAATTTTCCGTTCACTTAGGGGAGCCTCCTTATGTAACCAACAGATTTCCGCTTTGTTGGGCCCAGGCCGAGGTTTCACGTGCTCATTAATAATTCGTCGTCGAGTGGTTGTCTGCGAGGGATTTTCTGGCTGGATAACTTGGGCTTGCAACAGAATCAATATAAATCGCATATGAATACAAATTCAGTGATTAGGTGCTGATTGTTAATTGGATTATTTGTTCTGTTAAATGAGATGCTAATTATAATACCAATAAATTAATTTCTGTGAGGATAATTTAACACAATAATGATATAAATAAAATATTAATTAGCAGAATTGGAATAAATCATGATTCAAAAAAAAATTTATCAAAAATGAATTAATTCAAAAAAAATCATAAAAATCATGATTATTATTATATATATTTTTTTTAATATTGCCAGGGTAGATACGATTTATATTAATTGATTTACGTCACGATTTAAATCATATGATTTTTTAATAAATTCTTGAATTCGAACAAGAATTGATGATTAACACAAATTTTTGTGTATCTGTACCATGTGATGAACCAAAACGAAGAATAATAGAAACATATTTAACTTAGTTACAATTATCTACTTACAACTCTATAGTTACATTATGTTTTTCATTGTTCACCTATTGGAATGCACAAATAGTGCAAAAGCAATGATTAATTTAAATAAGAAACAATTTTTAGTTAAATCAACGATTTATTTATAAAAACCAGTTGAATTAAATCATGATTTATATTAATTGATTAAAATTGCACCAACCCTGATACAAATAAAACAGCTCTCTCGAAACAATTCTTACAAATTCAATTTCCCCAATCCAGCAGTCAAAAGCACACTTCATTGCCATTACCCTTGGATAAGAACCCAAACATCACGATTTTTGAGTTTTGGCGACAATGATTTGGGCCTTTTTTCAAAACGCTCGAAAACGTTGGGCCGTTTATTAAATTTCTGTTTGTTATTAACGATTTTCAAAAATAAACCATAATTTTATAGTAATGGTGGCGTTGTTTTTTTCTTTTCCCTTTGGGTTCATTAACTTTTCTTTGTAACATTTTTATATTAAGATTCCTAAAACAAAATCTAGTTTTGAACATATTTTCAGGGGAAAAAATCCACTTTTTTATTTCTTATTACTAACTTACAAATATTTTAACAAAAGCTTAAAGGTAATCATAATCTGCATTTTGATTAAACATAATTTTATTGATATCTTCGTTAATTATTATTTTGGTTATTATTATTTTTGTTAATTATTATTAATATTATAATGCAGACAGTTTTAATTAAAATTTAGTTTGTATCAGTTTTTGCTCAAAATTATTCGAAAATAGGAATAATATGGAAAGAATAGTTGCATGTGACAAAAAAAATGTTTTGAAATGAAATTCCCGCTAAAATTACATTATACAGGGTGTACCGGGAGGAAGGAAACACGCAGAATATCTACGAATGTAATTTATGTTCACGAAATCGCTAAAATTCGTCAATTTTTAATTAAGCGGGACAACTTTTGCAAGCAAATGATCTTCAATTATTTAACTCCTTTGTCGCAGGGGAGGGGGGTGAGCCCTTTTTAAATTGTAGTATTTACTATACTATAAGTATTTGAAAACTTATAGTGATAACTTATATTATTGGTATTAAAGTTTTTTTTAACGTGACAGCCCTGTTAGTGTTCCATCAGTGTTTCTTGAAAACGAAGTTATGGTTCAATATGTAGTGATTTTTGTTTTGACCTATATAAAGCAGCAGGTGGCAGATCTTTGAAATAAACAGACTATACGTAATTTGCATACAGTGATGTATTACTCATTAAAATTGGTCGATTAGTTTGTAAGAAATTACATTTTTATGAAATTTCTAAACATCTACAGTCCTTACTACAGTCTGTACTTGAGCATGAATTCGACTCAAGTCGTATATTAGCCTATATTTGGTTGCGTTCGGTGCATTAACTTTGTAGAAAATACGAAACCAAATATACGACTTGAGTCGAACTGATGCTCAAGTACAGACTATAGATACAGACCTCAACCTTATTACAAAAACCTCAATCAAGCGAGGCTGACCAGTGTATCCTACTTTTTCCTACGTCAACTGCACATAACTCAAGTGGAAAATTTCAAGAAAAACCAATACCAACAAAAATAAATTATAGTTGATTACAAAAATAGTTAAAAGAAAGCAAATCAGAAACTTATCACATATTTTTTGTGTGTTCTGTGTGTATTTTTTTGTCATTCATATGTTGCGATAATTTGATATTTGTTATATCCTAAGCAAAAAAGTAACTCGCAAGTACCGGAAATTAAATTGTTCAGAATTTTGTTAATCGCAGCCTGATAATTATGAAATTATGAATATTTGTTAATCGACTAGTAAGATTAGTAAGTTAATGGTATTTATGGAAAATTAAAACAAAACACGGAAATAAATTAAAAATTTCATGTCCAATTTTAGCAGCTATATAATATTGAAATCATAATCATTAATAGATTAGGAAGCTAAAACTATCGAGAGAGAAGAAACAAACACGGAAGAACAAAAAAGTCAAACAAACACATAGCGCACGATTTTAATGTTCTGAAAATTATATATTTTTTATATCCAATGAAAAAAGTGATTCGTATTAACGGGAAATGAAATTGTCTGGAACTTTGTTCGCGGCCTAATTATTTTTCAACATAAAAAAATATTTATTCTTTTATTTTTTATACGGTTACAATATTAATAAAAATAGGTATGTAAGAAATAATAGTATATTATTTTACGTGGAGGAGAAGCGAGACGTTTCTGGCGCGCCTCGGTTGCGCGCTGAACGAAGTGAGGCGCGTAATAGAAGGCAAGTCATGAAAAGTCACTTCGCCTCCAAGTAAAATATACTATTTTTCCTTTAAACGTACTGCAAAATACGAAAACTCGTAATTTTGATATATAATTTTTACAAATAAATTTAATATCATAATGCATCGTATGGTTTTCTTAACAGCAACTATTTCAGCATTTGACAGTGATAATTTTTGTTGAAGAAACCATTCATAGATTTGAAAACCATTTAATCACATTGCGGAAATGTGACATGTTTCCACAGTCAACTGAGTTAAATAATGACATCATTTTCTGACGTTTGAAGAACAAATATTTTATGTTGAAAAATAATTAGTCTGTCATACTGTCATAAAAATAAATTCTGGACAATTCAATTTTCGGTAAATATGAATTACTTTTTTATATTGGATACAAAATATATGCATTTTTTATAAATCATAACACATACTAAATTTTTATATTTAAAGGATCCTAAAACATTAT